>VUQK01015709.1:27999-47500 GCA_015106715.1 Bujurquina vittata
GAGGGGTGGTTTGTGTAAAGTTTTTGTGGGGGGGGGGGGGGGGGGGGGGGCTCTTAAACAGCTACATGACAAGGTGAACACTAATGCTTATTACAAGCTCCTTCACCCACACACTGCTGCTTCCCTGCCATCAGTTCTGAATAAAGCAGCAAATTTTCTGAAACACAGTACACGCTGTCACCCTGCCACACAGCTAAATCAATTCAGTGAAGGTGCTAACTCTGTAATAATGAAATGGCTAGCCCAGAGTTCTGATCCGTACCTTACTGAGAACCTCTGAAAGATCTCTGACTAAGAGGCCCACTGCACTTACTAAACTTTCAAAGAGATAGAACAAAATCAAAGTAGAGGAATGTGAGAAATCGGAAAGATCCCAAAGGCAGAGATGTGCTAAAATCATTCAAGAAAATGTCCTTTATACTTATGCTGGTTGATACTTGTAAGCATCAATAATTGAATTTGTAAGCTGCTTTTTTGCTAGAATAGCAAACTAACTCTAATTTATATCATTGTACGATATGAACCATTCTCTAATTTTGATCTCTTCTTAAAATCAAAATGTGCAGGCGAGTGGGACCATGTAACTACAGTAGGTTAAAGTTCTGACCTGTAACCAAAATAAATGACATAAAGGTCACATGATAACGTGGTCGTGCACAGAGGAGGCGACACGGTTAGTTCTGCTCTGTAATGCCACACGAATGAGGACGAAATGAAGACGACCGACAAGACGAGGCTCCGTTTGGTAGACATTTTATTTCATGGTGGTAGGAACACAAGACAAAGGTCATAAAGTTAGTAATGTTCAGGTCATGCCACTCTTATCGGTGCACTGCCCTTTGACGAGGATTGCGCAGTCAGACAGTAGTTTACAGAGGCCAGACATGGAGGGTAATCCACATGTAGACATAAATAAGGAACAGAAAATAGATTCAAAAAACAGTAAATAGAAGATTTTTTTTTGTAAAAAGCCAGATGGGACATTTGCGTAAGCCCTCTGGGATATTTTTTTGTATGAGCATTATTACTAATATAGTTATTATTATTATTATTATTCTGTATTACTCATTTACATTATCTGAATGAGGCTAATACACTGGCTAAAGTAACGAAACAGTTACATGGATGACGTCTTTGTCACCTGCTCGCAGTCAAGATGACTGGTTTTTAAGGCAATTCATAGTTTCCACCCAAACCATACATGGACTGCAATTGTCTTTTTTTTTTTTCTTTTTTTGATCTCGAGTCCAAGTGTTCCCGCCTGAAGTGGTCAAATTCAGAGAAGAGTGTGATAAAAATAAGACCAGTTTAAGCTTAAGAGAGTGAGTGCTGGAATTTAAGAGCATCTCAGGACACCAGAAGAGGGTTTCCTGCCCTGGTGAGGACGCCCAAGACCTCTACGCACACAATAGCTCTAAGGGTTATCCCCCATTTACAGAAGTATAGCATCGTGTGGGTGAACAGACAAGTCAGACATGGCTCCAGTGTATATTACTAAAAACATAAACCTCCACAGATCACACATTTTGCTAAATTTACACTTAAAAATTGCAGGGCTGTACAAAAACAGGTTGCTTGATGATTTAAGGAGGGAAAGATAATTAAGAACATAAGAAAAAAAAATAGTACAAGACCATTTGATACTCAACCACGAACAGGCATGATTTTGTCTCAGAATATTGCCAAGGTTCTCATATCAAAACAAGTGTCTTTAAGTCAGTCATCGCAGCTTATTGTGATTCAGCAAAGACGACTCCACGTTGCAACAGTTCACTGAAGTGTACAGAATTCGCACTAGTTAAACAAACCCATGCGTTACTATGTTAAATTGCAAGTACTGTAGGATTATGTATCTTTTCCCAGTTTTTGCGGCTGTTATGGCTTCAAAAGGTCACATGAACGTTCATAGTCTCTCTCTCTCTCTCTCTCTCACTCAACAGCCGAAAAAAATAGATTCCTCCAGGAATGTTCCCAGGTGAAATAGGAAAAAATGATTTTTTTTTGAAGGTTTTTCTTTGTGTGTTGACTGACTGCTCTTTGACAGGACGTTCCCAAGAGAAGTGGCTCTCCTCATGATAAGATCTCCCCTTGCCTCCTTTCTTCAGTCTTTGCTTTCAGCACCTCCTTAAGGTCAGATGTGGTAATAAATCTTCCCTCATACACCATTAAAGGTCCTGCAAAACTAACTGCTCCCGAAAATAATACAAAGTAAAAAAAAAAATTACAAGGAATGAGCAAACTTTAAAGATAATGGTGAAGCCTTTCTGAAATCACATCAGTGGAAAGAAGAGAAGACAAAGGAACCTTGATTAGTCAAAACCAACAAAAAAAGACCCCCCCCCCAATTATTCAAAATAGATTCTTTCGTGGACCCAAACAAACAAAAACCAGATTCAAACCAACACTGCAGAAGTGCATGCATTTATAGTGGTCATCATTAGTTCATCTGCTGATTGTAGAACAGAACGCACAATAGTACATGAGAAGCACAATTCTCCAAAGAGAACCCATCTTACATATTCACAGTCTCAGGTATTATTTATATACTCTATATTTATAACATTTATCCATGTCTATGTCTTGACTTATGACTAATGATATGCAAGTCATTGTGGAACGCAGCGCTCGCTCTCCGTCACGTCGGGTTGCAGTGTTAGTGAGTATTTCAAAACTAAAGGCTCGGATGGGATTCAGATCGAGTGGAAATTTTTTCTTTTTTCCTTTTTTTTTCGAGCGCTGTGAGATGGGGTTGATCGAGTGCTTATGACTGCATACTTTCTCACTGTAGCAGCTTGACTGATTTCTGAAAAGTCCCATTAGGAAAATACAGTGGACTAAATACCAGGGCTGAATACAGAGTTTCTCGACTGTAGTCGGCAGCTGGCTGCAGCATCAAAGAAACGCACGCACCGGCTACAGCATCCATCTCTCATGAGGGAATGTATGTGGATCAAAGATGTATAGGCCATGCTTGGGGAATGTGAATGGTAGATATGGCACCAAGACAAGGCAAACCAGAGATCATCATCAGCAAGGTCCAATGTGTTCAAGTAATGAATGAATAAAAAAAATATTAAAAACAAAAGGGCTGTTTTTTTTTAAAAGTTTGTTTTAAAACATCAAAAGTGACATGAACTGAATCTCTCTCTTTTTTTTTTCTCCCACAGAGATGCCTTCCTTTTGAAAAAAATTGAAGGGCCTGAAAGAAAAGGAATTCTTACTGTGAACGGAGGTGCGGATTTAAAAAAAAGAAAAAAAAAGAGCAAAATATATAAAACAAAAAATAAAACAACATATTCATTTTCTTTCCATATAAAAAGCGATGAGAAGTATACAAAAATAGAAAATAATTACAGCAGGAGACATGGGCGCTATAGAGGGTGCGGGTGGGAGGGTTTCTTTTTCTTTTTCATTGCTTGCAATATTTTGTCTCTGCTGGGTTATTTGGCGGCGGAACAGTGTAATATTCTGGGGCTGTTTAAGGCGTCCTCCACCAGGTGGAGATCCACCCCGTCCACCAGCACATCCTTGATGCAGCCAACAAAACCGGTGCTGTAGGCCTTGGGCAACCGACGAGCCACTGCCAGCTCCTCCAGACCACCTGAGGAGGGACAGAAGCAGAGGTTACTGTGGGGGGTAAAATGAGGTTATTTCAGTCAATCAGCTCCTTTTAACTTTTCATTTATGTGCAGAAAAATACTTGCACAAGTAGTCAACTGATCTTAAAAATCAGCATAGTGGCCCTTTAAAGATCAAACACCAGGATAAGAGTTTGGCTTTCATAACAATTTAAACTGGAAATATCCATCAAATAGCCACGCTTTGAAATAGTTCGGTACAAACTACAAAAGCAGCTACATGGTTTTGTCAGGTTGTATTACAAGCCTTTGATATTTTCCGCTATGACACCAGCTGATGGACACGACAGGATGACAGTGTATTTGTCAGACCGCCATGATCAAAGTGAGAAGGAGCCTAGCACAGCAGTCACACAAAACTGAAGTCAGACAGAGACGAGCGAATGTTCTTTTAATTTGACACAACGCATAAAGTAGTCAAAAAAACAACAACCGGAAAAAAAGTGCTACAAAAGAAAGGTGGTGACAGAGTGTAAAATGATGAATGCCTAACATCCTCATTATTTTTAATTTGTTTCCATCTTTGGTGCTAAGCGATCGCTGCCGTGCTGTGAACTCCCCACGTATCACATGTCCATCACCTAGTGTTTTCAGATCTCTGGCAGCCTTTGTTGTAAAGAAGTTTGAATTCATATAGGTGCTGCTCTTTGGCTGCTCAATAACTAAGGCGGCCCCGAGGTGCAAAACCCAACTGCATCCCGAAAACACAAGAAAACTGAAAACACGTTTCAGAAATGGTCAGTTTGTGTGTCTTTTGATGTTGCTGTGTTTTGGATCTTGGGGCCACAACTCGTATACAGCTGATAACTACCCACTTCTTCCTGTGCTTATTTTAAAGAAAGCAAAAGTAGAGTTATTCTTTTCTGGTGTGTCTCAAAAGGCTGAGCGGATGATTTGCAGCAGTTCAAGGTAGATCCTGAGCTACTGAAAATTTGTGAACTGCTACTGTCCCAGGAAACCGACCAATTTAAATGAACTCCACCAATTCTGCCAAGAAGAGCAGTCAAACATCCAGCCAGACTTACGCCAGAAGCTTGTTGATGGCTACCCAAAGCTTCTAGTTGAGGTGAATCTTGTTAAGGAACATTTGAACAAATATTAGTGGGGTGCATGCATATATTTGAGCCTGTATGTATACTTTTGATCCTATGTGGATTAGAGAAAATCCAAAAAAATTTAAACATGTGCACCCTTGTTTTTAAAGTCATTAAAGATGCATGCTGTACAATCATTCCACCCTGGAAAAGAACACTTCAGAAAAATCAACAAAAGCCCCAAATTACCATGTTATTCATGCCCATGTTGAGTGTCTATAAACTTGTGACAACAGCTGTATATATCAGTTAAGAGGGAACATGTGTTTTATTATTGGCAGTCCAATATAAAAAACAGCAATTCAGAGTTCTTAATATGATTTGCAGCCAGTTTACAGATGTTAATGGTAGAGCCTTTATGATTGTAGAGTTGTACTTTTGAAGGTTTCAGCCCCTTAAATTGTCCTTTTTGTGTTACCTATAATTTTTCCACACCTCTTTATGTGAAGACACCGATGACCTAATTTCTGGGTGTGTTTCCAGCTCCATTACACTTTTGATGGTGTTTTGAGCAAACCAAAAGTGGTCATTAGTGTCTGTCTCACTAAAACTGTAAGAAACATGTTTATTTGGAATTGGCTGAAATCTGTTTTTACTGGGAGAGCGACTCGCCCTCATTTTCCATGTTTTACCTACAGTAGCTTGCCCACTCCCCTTTATGCCTCTTTGGTGTCTACACAGTCAGAACCCTCCCGCATCCTCTTTTTACTTCATGGCTGCGCGACTCATTTCATCCCCAGACTTCCATCTCTTCCATGTTTTGTCAGGCCGAGAGAGTTCACATCCCCGCTGAGCTCTTTACATCCCCTGTCCCTGCCCACATTAATCGGATTGTGTGCCTCCGAATCAGGAGTCGACAGGGCTAATTTCATGGGAGTTACAGATGAATTAATGATGAACAGCGAAAAGGGGATTTAAAAAGGGAGAAGGGCTCTCGATGGGAGGGCTACGTGAGGATTATATATTCTTGCTGCAGGGCTCGCGCAGCACCTGTTCCACTGCGCTGCCTCCCCATGTGTGTTTGTATACGTGTACCTGAGTGCACGAGCGCACTTCTACATGCGGCGAGACTCTTTAAATGTCACTCGGGCTGCTTCTCCTCTCAAGCCTGCTTCTTTTCCACTGTGCACTGTGCATTTTAAAGAACAGTCTGACTTTATTTTGCTGCCCGTCTTCAATGTTATTTCCTCAGAATGTTCAATCCAGCGGTGCCGTGTGTGTTCTTTCAAAAGCCATTTCTCTGAGCCAAGTTCAGCCTAAATTGAACTCAAGGTAGATAACAGGCCGACTTTGGTCATTTTCAATTCAGGAGAGCAGACAACTTTGGAGTTAGTCAGATAGCCTTTCATTTCTCAACTCAATACCTGAATAGGCTTGGACATTTTTTTTGCCCAAACTGCAGTCTTTTTTTTCCCCTGCCAGAGACTTTGCTTCTCCTCTGCAACGACATTGACTTCATTGCTCATTTCTGGCAGCCTAACCACTGGCTAGAATGAAAAAGCACCATTTTGCACAATTACAAGCATTTTCCCTTGCTTTATGTATGGCATCAGCAGACACATTTTCAAGTCTGAATTAAGAGTTCCTCTTTTTTGTCCAGCATGTGTGGACACCTACCCAACCAGAGTGCTCCATCTGTGTCCAGCTGTGTTGCTGCCAAAGGTGACGACCCCGTTACTGGTGCCTCGTTGCCAACCTGTAGAGAGCCGTCTCGAAGTGCTCTAAAGAGGAGAAAGACAAAA
This sequence comes from Bujurquina vittata, assembly GCA_015106715.1. NCBI lineage: Eukaryota > Metazoa > Chordata > Actinopteri > Cichliformes > Cichlidae > Bujurquina > Bujurquina vittata. The sequence continues at coordinate 34,474 of VUQK01015709.1, forward strand.
AGAGAGAGGCACTGGAAGTGAGTGCATATGTGTCACATTGAATAGGTTTAAATTGCAGTTTCGTTTAGTTTGAGGCATCTAGATTCTGTTGCCTCACTGCCAGTATACTAAGCACTCACATAACTGCCTTTGCCAAGCAGTGTTCTAAATGTGCCTGTCTACCAGCTAACAGATGCCGTTGGAGCACCATTTATTTGAGGTGGCTCCGTGCGGCGCATTAGCACTCGCTTAAGAATTGTGAAGACAGGGCTGATTTGAACTCACTAAAGTGGGTTTCCAGCAGAGAGAGAGTCATTAGAGGCAAGCCACAAACACAGCTAGCTATGCAGCTACGTGAGCCGTGTGCCACATGCTGCGATTTACACCATCATTACCATTGAAATGATGTCATCTTCTCATGTGGTCTCCCTGTAAGTCTGGGATGAGATTTGGCCTAGTTCCTGCTTGAAATGGATGGGGTAGCTTTTCAGGGATCGATTATTCTCGCCTTACATGAGGAAAGCATGTAAGGCGTGTTATCCCCCACGCGTCCGTCTCACTGCGATGCTGAAAGTGAAATGTTCAGCAGCGATAATAGAGAGATCACAAGGAAGGTGCCGAATGGGTCAAAGTTCAGGAGATTAATTTATTTTTAATGAAAAAAAATCCATTAATGTGATGTCACCATGGGACAAAAAAAAGTGCAGCTTTTTCCTCTTCCATCCATTATTGATTTACTAAACATTATTGTCTTCAATGCACTTGTTATTTATTGTTCGTGTAAACGTGTATAGACTCACTGGCCACTCCATTAGATACACTTTTCAACACAACTATCTCATCAGCCAATCACATGGCTGCAACTCAGTGCATTCAGGCATGCAGATATGGCCTGCTGAAGATGACCTACTGAAGTGCAAACTGAGCATCAGAATGAGGAGGAAAAGTGATTTAAGTGACTTTGAATGTGGCACGATTGTTGGTGCTAGATGGGCTGGTCTGAGTATTTCAGAAGCTGCTGATCTGCTGGCATTTTCTCACACAACCATCTCTTGATGAATTTATGCCACCAAAAAAGTTAAATCAGTTCTGAAGGCAAAATGAAAGTCCAGTCTAACTAATAAAGAGGACTGTGTACACACACATGCTACAGATTTGTACAGACAAGGCTCAAGTGTATCGGGCTGTCAAAAACAGTTTACTATGTGGCTGTCTAGTTTTGTGGTAACTCTAATTTAAATGTGTTGATTCCTAACAGAAGAATATGAACCACTGCAGCACAGCATCAGCTGCCACGATGTGGACATGATTTCCACATTGTGCCCGTATCCAGCAGCTGGGGTCAAAACGCAAATGATCCTAGCTGATTGTAACTGAGCCCTATTGTAATTGTTCCTGATCTACTTCTTCTTCTGGGCTGCAAAAACCATAATAATAAATACTTTTTGAACTTCCCATATTCTCCTTATTCTACTCAGATACCAAAACCTGAACTCAGAGGTGGTGCTAAAAATCCATCCACTCTTTCTTAAACACTTATGCAACTTAGGATTGCAGGCCAAAATAAGTCCATCCATCTTTGCACTAAGACGAGCCTCAAACGTGAGACACGTTTTTGTTCAGTTTTCACTAAGCTTATTCATTTAAGTGCACCAGGCTCCACCTCTGCATGGTAGCACGTTTGCAACAAAGGTTATACCTCATTGTTGGCTGCATGGGTTAGAACACGTTTGCACAGTCTAGGGTCCTGGCTAATTGTTGAAGCATTAAATGTGTTAATGATTGATTAAAATTTTTTTCAGGACATCCCCTAATGTGTAACAAAATGTTTCACATTAAACATGAAACCCTGTGAATGATGTGTGATTTTCCTTTCAGAATAACAGCCTGCATATTTTCTGACCATTGTAAGGCTTTTGCGTTTTAATAAACAGAAGAAAAACCATAGTTCTGCATATATAATACGCCGGCCAAACCACGTCTTTGCAGAGGTTCTAGGGTTTGTTACCAACATAGCAATTCAAGCATGTTGTTTTCAGCTGCCCTCAAAAGTCGGCAACAATTCAAACACTCGCAGTCTGCTTGGACCTTGATCGTCACTGCTTGCAGCTATATTAATGTTATGCATACTGCTTTGCTATTCTTTTCATTCAAGCATTCTTGTAGGTCATGTACAGTGTGCAATGCATATACATCCCTGTTTGGATTTGTATTCATTTCCCTCCTATATTTCCTGAAACATGCCTAAAACTGTGTTAAAAATATGTGGAGATATTTCAGCATGTTCTTCCTTTTTGAACATTCACTACCGTGTCAAAGCAATTTGATGCATAATATCATACTTGTGCATGACCAGGCATGAAAATAACCTTAATCTGAAACTAATCAGAGACATCTCAATGTGAGGGATCACTGTGTAGCAGAGGATTCATGCAGGAGATCACAGTGTGCAGCAACACAAATACAATATGGATTAATCCTAATCCTGGTCTAACTCTAAAAGCTTCCACCGCTGATCCCCCCCCAGCTACCTATCATCTCCCTTCTTACCTGCTGGCCTTGATGCGTATCCAGCGGTTGGTGTCAACACGCACAGAAGAGCGCAGCACCACAGGCTTGGACCCCAGGTCATATGTCATTTGGACATGCCCATCTACAATTGCTAGGGCAATGTAGTCTGAGCGCTCCACGCCCTTCCCGCTCCACAGCACCAGACCGTGGGTCGCCTCAGTCCGGATGCTCAGTTCAAATTTGTTCACCAGCAGAGCCTTCTCGCTAGACGGACAGAAATTGCACAAGTTAGTTTTTTTTTGTCTGCTGCATTGAAAAGGAGTTCTAATCCTCGGCATAGCTATGGATATTGCACATAAGAAGCAAGGAACCTGTGCTATTGTCTCAAAGTCGCATTACCTGTAATTCAGTGATGACATCTGGCTCTATTTGCTTATATATTTAGGAAGGAAACTTTGTAGCTTTAACTCTGCAATCACATGCTAACAGAGTTACAGGGATTTTGAAGGAAAATTAGGATGCTGGGTGAGTAAGTAGGGGGTTGTTTTGCTATTAGCTTTTCTACATCCTACTGAGCCTGAATTGCACTGCTGCCTACTGCTTCCTTTGTTGCTTTGTGCACTGCTCTGTGTGTGTGTTGTTTAGGCAGCTATTTGATCTCCCATCTCTTGACTGCTACAGCTGCCAGGGTGATTTGGATGCAGAGACTAGGAGACTTCCCTTCTATCCTTAAGAGGCACTGTAAGCCACTGTCACCGCTGTGTGAGGAAAGTACACAAACCACTGTGCCCCTACTGAATATGCACACGCAGACACCACCACACATCCATCTGTGAGTCCACCAGATATACAGTAGACAGTCACACAATCATACAATCAGTTTTTATTGATCAATCAGTCTCTGTACATTTGTCAGCACATCAGCAAAATGGAACAACGTCTACATTTTTCAAAGGGCATTTAAACACAAAGACAGAGACAAGGTGAGGGCACTTACAACAAAGAGCCAACGACACATGGATCAAATAAAAAAAAAACAAAACAAAACAAAAAAACACCACCAACACAGAGCTGGAGACAGAGATTAGATGAGACCGACAACAAAACAAAGGAGTCAGCATAGCAAACAGGGAAGCACATGGGAGTACTATCAGGACAGGAAATGGGAGGGAATAAAGAGACACTGAGTGGGACAACTCTCCTTAACCTAGAGGAGATTTGCTTCATTTTCTCTGAGTATCCTCCATTAAATAATGGGTAAAAGAAGCAATGAGATGAGATTTAACTTTGGAGGAAAGGCAACTTTGACAGCTCATGCCAAAAATGACTCAGCAGAAGCAGGGGGAAAAAATAATCCAGAATCAAGCATGATTTCCTTTTTCAGAAACATGCTTAGGTTAGAAACATCAACCCCCTTGATTAACCAAAACTGCTGAGGCAAACAGGAACAACAACACCCCCCACCCCCGAAAAAAAAAATGATTTCAAAGCATCAGTTTTTTTCTCCACAGAGGGAAAAAAAAATAACAAAATATAGCTTAGTGAACCCTCTCCTGGCAAACCCTCCAAGAGCTTACAGGGCCCAATAAATCTCCACTGGAGCGGATTGTCAGTGATAAGGTCAAGGTTATTAAAAGTGCTGAATATATCATGAATAAAACAACGCCGGCGCACAGCGCGCTAGATCTCATATACACCACTGACTTCATAGATTTCTGCTGTGATGCTGTTTCTTTTTGGAAATGGAAGAGTTTTATCTCAGATTTTTTTTCCGAAGCTGGCAGGGTATGGACCTCCATTTCAACTCTAGGTGGCAGTAGTGCTTAGAATAATAAAGAGCCATGTGGGAGGACAGCTACAGCGAAGAGGCTGCAGCTCTGGTTGGATTTGTGCTGTTATCAGAGCTCTTAACTTTTTCAGAATTTATTGAAGCATATGCAGAGGCTCTTTGCCATTCGTATTGGTAACTCTATCTCAGTAATGGAAACAGTGTTGTCTCTGCGGAGGAGGATTTAGCCCTGTGAGAGGTCGAGGAGGGGTTGTCTGGAGGGAAAGGGAGGAATGAGGAGGCGAGACGCAAGCCGACAGCACCAAAGTTTGAAAGCTTTGAGAGACTCACCTCTGGTCAGATGGGTTCTCCAGAGATTCGGGACTTAAGGGAGCAGGGGAGAAAGTCAACGGCATGCAGTGTAAGCGCAGGGGGCCACAAGGAGAAAGGGAGGGAGGGAAGGGAGGAGGTCTAGTTTAGACCTGGAGCTGCAAAAAGCATAACTTATCTGCTCTACTACAATATCGACCGTGTCGAGTCGATAACAACTGTTGTGTGATCATAGGAAGTGTGTAGCTTAGCCTTGATAACACCACAACCACAAAAAAGGTTCTCAAGGGAACCGCTCCGATTAAGATGGATGACTAACTCTACAAAATGCCTTGGGATCAAGCATTTTTTAAAAGTGAAGCATCAAGATTAAGCACATTCATGGTCAGTGTCCACAGAGGTGTGAAGCCTGCTTTAAGTCAGCGTCCAATTATTGACCAGCTCCTTTATATTTATGGCTCTGCACGCTACAGTGCTGCGCCAATTACCTTCTGTCTACAGATGAAAGCAGTGAATGAGAAAAATTGGGCAATTGTCCAAAAATGGGGTCAAGCACGTATCAGTTGAGAGTCATAGCCAGATATGATTTGTCACTGAAATGATGGAGCTTGAGCGAATCGACCTGAGCTTTCAGATATGGAGGAGGAGAAGTGATCAAAAGGGTGCTGTAAATAGTAACGAAAACATTAACCCGAGGTTAAAGTTTGACATTTTGGCCTCAGCAGCACTTAATGGCTGAGAAATGTATTCATTCACTTTCCAAGATCAAATCACACTGAGCTGATTGTGTCCCTTTAGAGTGCTGCACCAAGGGCCCGGTGTGCGTAGAGTCACCCTCGTTGTGGCTCTTAGTAAATGTGACATCCATTAAACTTTTGACAGTCTGGCTTCAAGGACCACTGTCCCCTCCTGCTAAGTGAGATTGATGCCCATGGCTACACACTGAGGAGAGAGATCTCAATTGGAGGTCTAATCTACAAAGAGAGACAAATCTGTGATTAACATGTCACAGCCTTTCTGTACAGCCGACTCTGTAATTATTCACAATTACAGTTAGAGATCTGGCAAAACCGAAATGACAGAAGCCCTGGCATGGAGTGGAACTCTGGGCTGAATCCAGTCGGCTTAATTTGAGCTGAATTCTGCTTCACCGCTTAGTGGGACTTTTTAAAAAGAGGTTACTTACCGAGCTAATGAGCAGGAAGGAAAACCGTTAATAACTAAGTCATGACCGAGGGTTTTCCCGCACACAAACTCCACAGGTACCAGAATTTAGGTTAAGGGGTATTTAGTATAACCTCTTCTTGTAGTTTTCAAGGGATCTCATTCATTTCTCACGTAGCACTTAATGCCATTCAGCATAAAGTGTGTGGCAATTCATTTTGTTTATGAACGAGCTACAACCATGCATAAAATATTGCACATTCTCAGTACAGCGATTCATTTTCTCTGAAGGCTGTGCACAATGCTTATCATGCAAACACTCATGCTTCCCTTTGCACTGGAAAAAAAGACAGGAGCTAGTGACGCTGCATGATGTATTCAAAATAAGGAAATCTGTCAAATGGAATTATGGATATGGACCTCGGATGTGAAATCTGACTTTAACGGTTAAGATGATTTCTGTTCGGATATTAATGTGGGAAACTGAATGTGCTTTAATCTCTCCAGTTGGGTTATCAAACATGGAATTTAAACTGCTGTTAGTTGGGCTGGATTTGAAACTGGACAAATACCCAGTGTTAAAGTCTACTTACTCTGGGATCTCATTGGTCAGTTGGCTTGAGTGAAAAGGAAAGACAGTGAAGAACATTTACATGAGACAAAGACACGTGTGGACAAAGACAAGGGAGGTCAGGACAAAGGACGAGCATGCTGACGCCATCAACAAGCAGCAAAGACGCATCAAAAGCCACACACGTGTGTGACGGACTCCTCCAGCCAGTTGTGTCTGAGTGAGTGTGAGTTATGAGCGTTCACGGCAGCGTGATGATCTGCGCACTGTGGCCCAGTTTTCACACCTCTGAGTGTTTATGTGAGGAGCTGTGAGTCGACGATATAGAGCCGTATGCTTGACGTCTTCAGGCTCATCACATAAACATTTTTGTTTATGCCAACCTGGAGGCACTCTCTTGCCAACCTTGTAGATGGATGGAAGAGTAAAAATGTCTCATCAGCTGCCTAAAGGGAGTGGATTTCCTCTTTGGTTTATACAACAGCTCCCGAATTCATTATCCAATTACGTCATCGGCTTTCTTTCTCCTTTACAGGGTGTTAAAAATTGCAGCCTACATCTTTTTAAGCCAGTGTGATGGAAAACGGTCATCTGCACATTCAAAATAGGATAAGAAAGTTTAATCATTTGTGTGCTTATTGTCCAGCGTCAGTGTGCTACGGGATAGACCACAGAGCAAAGTGAGTGCTCTCAGGGCAACGCTGTGATTGTTAACCGTCTCGCTAATTAGTGAAATCCTGTCAAAAGCGTAGCAGAACTGCCACAGAGAGGGGCGATGAGCTATTAGCCAAGCGCCTAGTTCACCCTGAAGCCCCGGGACTGATGATATCATCAACACTGCCATCAAAGTTTACCAAGGGAGGAGATGGACGAGGGAGGGGTTATTTGGCTAATAGCTATTACAGAGGAGATGGCAGATGATGGTGAATGGGCTGTATGCTATCTTACCTCCTGGTAACGGCATTGTGGTACTCGATGAACGTCCGTCCATCAAAGGCGATGGCCTCGGTCTCACCAGCGGACTTCTCGTAGATGGCTGTGAAGGACAGGGGCGGGGCGAGGAACATTCAGAGGATAAGATCACGCCAATCAATAAAGGTTCAGTTATCAGAGCTGAAGGCGATGAAGTGTGAGCACATGCGGTAGGGGGTTGGGTGGGGCGGGGAGGGGGGGACGATGGTGGTGCGTTTGTAGTTTTAATTAAGGTGAAAGGGACAGCCGGCCACACGCACAAGGTTAATGGCAAAAGCAGTGACTGAGTATGTAAGACAGATCAGGCCAGAGCGAGTATATGTCTGCCAGAGTATCGTGAAGATGATGAAAGGAATGTGCAAACGTTTCATAAATATTCAGTTGACAGAGTTCATCATTTTCATAAGTGCTGCAGTAGTTTGAAATCGATACATAATGACACTGGCATAAAAGAGACATCACATGTCTAATATTGGCATTATTACCTCGCACAGGCAGAACACAATGGAAATAAAGGTCTTACAAGCAGAAAAAATTCAGACTGATATTTTACCTTCTATAGAGGCAAGCCAAGAACAAGCAGTGTTACATGAAGCATCACTGATTTTAGTCCCACTCATACTATGCTTTAAAAGCAGCCAAAATGCTATGCTTCTGGAGTAAAACCAGATAATCTTGGATGAGGAAATAGAACAATTTGTACGGTTACAATGATTCATTGCAGCCGCACGCTAGCATGATAAGTTGATCTCAATCCAGCAAGCATTGTTAGCCACTGGTTTGCACAAAGAGCAATCATACTGATCCTCAAAATAGGGGTAGGAAATGTGTTAAAGCGCTGAGATTTTCTCTGGTTCATTGACTTGGATTAGGATAAAGCCAAATGTAATGTGTGCGTGAGGACATACAGCAGAGATCGCAGCGATACTCACTGTTCTGGCAGTGCGCTCCTGAGAAACCGCTGAGGCAAACGCACTCGTAGGTGTCCAGTTGAGGGTTGCAGCGGCCACCGTTGTGACAGGGCTCCTGGGAGCAGGGGTGATCCTGGAACATGGCTACGCTGCTGGAGCGCAAGGCATTCTCCTCCCTGAGGATGGGCGTACCCATCAGAATGATCTAGAAGCAGTTCACATAGGGTGCCATCAGGTGTTATTGCAGTCTGTGTTTGGAGATGTTTTTGAAACAACAATCCTGCATTTAGGCAAGGACTCAGAAAACTAATACATAATGATGTTCCTATTAATATGCATATTTTGAAAGGAACAAAGAAAATTTAATCTGACCCATACTAGGGACTAATATTTGAGATACCTGAGGTTCTGGTAGCGCAGTAGTACTTCTTAAAGCTTAAGTATTTCTCCTAAAGACAAATATTCATTACTAAATAAGCCCAAAGTTAAAAAATTTACCTCAGCTTCATCAACACTGACGTGGAGTGGTTTGATTGTATTTAATAATCTGGCAAAAAACAAGCCCACAAATGTAATTATATTTTTTTCAGACACTGCCAAATCCTCTGTGGAGTAAAGACATATATGATGTCACCCCTTTTCCAACTAAGCATCACCCATTTCAAACCAAAGCTCAGATGAAACAGAAAAGTGTTGTCTGAAATCCAAAAATCTGCCTCAGAGAGTGAAAGTTCACATAAGTGTCTTCTGTGCTCGGTCGCTTATTTGTGTTGACCTTTAATAAAGAACATGACATAGTGTACATAATGTGCAGTAAATATATACTGCAGAGTTCAGTGGGTCTAGCTTTATAGTGATGTGTGTTAATTAGAATATCTAGTTTTTTCAACCTGTCTGCAACATCTGGAGGCAAATCAACAGAATCTCATAAAATCGCTTCTAATTTACTGTTTTTACAGATTTAAATTCATGTAATGCTCTTAGTGACCTTTCTTTGAAGTGCTGCATTTACAATATAATTCTTGTCATGCTTGCATGCCTATTACCTCTGATAAGTCGTTTAAGGTTTTAAAATTATCTGATTAAATTCTTGCCTCCTTAGCACACCACTTGAAGATTACCATTTACCACTGTTGATTGTTATCCAAAGGAACACATCCATGAAGGGCTTTGTGTTTTCTGCTGAACGATCCCTAAATCGAATTATGGCAACACATCCTAAGAGTAAATAAATGCGTACAGTGAGGCTGTAGATTCAGTTTAACGTGCACCTCTGAAGATGAATTCCCCCACTGCCACAGTCAGAAAATTACCTCAGAAAATTACAACATGCATGTTAAACAGAACACCAGACTCAGAATACTTCCTCATAATTAATTATTCCCTACAGGCCAAGCAAGACAAACGCCACGTTTAGCTTTTGATTTGCTCGAAACTGTCAAGGGAAAGTTTTCCGAGGATAACTAATGACAAGTTTGCGCAAACAGTAACATCCAGCCTTTGTTCTACCGAGTTATTTTTGCCACTTTGAGATGAGATTTTTGCTGGAAAGTGGAGAGAAAAAAAATTGGAAAGTTGTCAGGGAAAGATCTGAGAATAGCAAAATGGAGGGACTTCAAAATGTGCATTCTATTATTAGTGCATACTAATCCAAATGAGCAGAGCCGCTGTCCGTCACAGAGTGAGCTTATAATGGAAAATAACTAATATGAGGCTTTATAGTAGGATGGCTGGACAGCAAATAACTTATCATTTGACTTTGCTGCTGCATGTCTAAGGTTACAAGTCATTAAAATAGCACTGAATCTCCAACCTGAGCTAATGACACTGCACTTATCTGAGAAAAAAAAAGACATGTACAAATTTACCTTTTGGACTGTTCCCTTGAAGCCCTCCGTTAGTGCAGCGGCTCTTGCTAGTCGGCTGTAATCGGGAGCTCCACCAACAAAAAGGGACTCTTTGAGGTTAAGATCTACGTGCCGGTTCTGATGAGAAAGGACACAGACAGGTTTTAGGTGGTGAGCCAGAAATGCAAAAAAAAAAGCTCTACATCTACCTTTTAAAATGTCCAACTGAATTATTTCCATTCCCTATCATCAACTTTCCTCTGGGGTTGTCTGTTCAGAACATATTGGTTTATAATTTTACTGTAGTCAAGGGAGCCAGAAATAAGTTGCCTCCTTTTACCCAAGATATAAAGATGGATTAGTACACATATACCGCATTTACAGACATGTCACAAATGTCCCATTAAAAAAAGATTTTATATTGTAGCCAACAGAGGCTTTAACTGCACTTTCTTGCCTTCCTTCCATGCCGACACACTTGATACATTACAGCATAATTGATTTCTGTGTCTCTCAGAGAGAGTGGTCAATTATCCTCTATCTGAGCAACATAAAAAGAGACTACAAAGGAAAATCAGAAGCAGGCTGGGCTTGAGATATGGATGGTTCTTTACAGACATCTCTAATGAATGGCTGATTATAAGCACCGACCTTTCAAACAGTTGAGTGTGGAGACACATTAATTGCAATTCATTTGTGCAGAAGACGGCTATGAAATTCGATTCTTTCCACCGAACCTTTGGAACAATTGCTTTGCATTAGCAAGGTGCTTCTTTCCTTCTTTTGCATGGGAGAACCGGCCCACTTCAGAAGGAAGGAATTAATGATCTTTATTTTATGTAGGGCAGTAATTGCCTGAGGGTTAAAGTGGAGTTAATTGCTGTAAAAATGATGGAAGGGGCCAAATAAACAGGCTTTGTGCAGGCAAGCTGGCATCACCCTGGCTTTTATTTAGGATGGGATTTGGAGTGCAGGAGGCAGTGGTGCTTGGCTGAAGCCCGGGGCTGTGTCACTGCACCTTGAGCTGCTTCCAGCCGAGATAGAGCAGGGACTTTAGCCAAAGCTGCTGGACCCAGTTGCGGCTGGTGCCTCTAGGTTTTGCCAAAATTTGTCACCAAACTGTAGGGCAAAGTTGGCCACCTCAGGCTCTTTATGCAGACATTACTGCTCTGCAACACTCATCTACTCTGCAGGTAAAGTTACAGATGCACACTGAACCTTCTCTGAGATCTTACCCTTTCATAATGTGGGACTCTGGAATACTCTTTATCCTTGTAAAGCTACACTTCTAACACGCTAAGTGAAACTGCATGCAATGAAATGGTAGATCATGTTCTATTTTTTCCTTTGACAGGTAATAATAATCATCTGTCGAAAGGGGACGCTGGTTCTGTGGAGTGACTCTCCGGTGATGTTCGGTGAGACTTGTTGTGTTGTAATGGGCGAGTGAGTGAGTGAGTGAGTGAAAGAGTGAGCGACTTCATGATATTATGGAGGATTGTTCTTGGGTACAAAAGAAGTGAGAGCAGATGACAAAAGAACAGCCTGGCTTGGCTTAGCACCTCGCCGTCTCCTACGGTATATATCCTCCTCGCCTCCCGTGTCTTCGCTCGCACTTTTCGACAGGCACGCAGCACTGGCGTGATATCCCCGCCTACACCAGACTAATGAAGACGTTTCTTTGTTGCTAAAAACAATGGCCATCGCAAAAATGACTGCCTCTTTTCCTTCTTCCCTCCCACCTTCCCACCCCCACAGCAGATGGACCGAGGTGAAAGCCAAACCTTGTTCTTTAGGAGCATCTCCTCTTCGGTGCCGTGTGTGCGTGTATGAGCTTATGAAAATGGCAAAGTTGTTCTACAGAACTGGCACCTTAAAGGCTGCCTGCAGCTCTGCAGAAGTACCCTTATTTTTGTGCAGCGGTTGCATGGGGACATGGGGGTGAGAGGACATAGCGAGTGGCTCAAACAAACCATGGGGTTAAGGTGTGACTGGGACTTGTCTAATTACCTTGCGTGATTTCTTATTTCCAGACAGCACATCATAGAAAAGGAAAGAAAATAGGGAGGAAGAGAGTTATTAGGAGGGTAACTAGAAAGTGTCTGTGCACAAAGGAGCATGCAGCGCTAGGCAAATGCAAAAGCTCACAAAGCACACACATACTATAACATCATGTAGACACGCACACACATCTGTAAGCGCATTAAAAAAGCTGCTGTGAAGCACTGACACGTGAGACAAGTACATTAAATAAGGATATAAAAGTGTGCAGAATACACACTTTTGCATTATATACATACACAGACATGGAACCACAAAGCTGTGCGAGTGTGTATTAACACTAAAGAAAGTGAATACAAATAAGACAATCTAAGAAGGCCATGCATGAAACATACGGTGCCATTAGCAAAAGATGAAAAGAAAAAACTTCATGGATGAGAGACTATGAACAGTGCCACTTAACCCAACCTCATTCATAGACCACTGCCATTCAATAAGAGGTGAAGTAGATTATTATTTCTCCTATCCAAACCTTTGCAAGTTTGTACTTCATTACGCTGGCAGCCTGAGCAGTCTTTCAAATGAAGATCACTCCCGGCATGCTATATGTATCCATATATGTTCCTGTGTGTGACCACCTTTGATATGATATGGGTTTCTCTGAGCAAAGCGCATTGTAACGCCTTCCTGGTTCTTAGCGCTGAAGTGGGAGAGAATTAGCTTAGAGCCATACTGGATAGGGTCTCTGCAATGAGCTCCATAACTAGTCTCAGCTCATCCCTTGCGTCCTCCCAGCCCCCCACTCGTCTTCGCTTTTCCCTTGCTCTCTTCCTTTAATAAGATTTTCTGCCTCTGTTGCTGGAGTAAAACACAATTACCATACGGACGATGGGAGTGAGAGGAGGGGTGACTGAGCAGCAAGAGAGAGGGGGGGGGGGGGGGGGGTGTGGATTGTGGGGGGGGGGGGGGGGGG
>VUQK01015709.1:47520-64718 GCA_015106715.1 Bujurquina vittata
GGGTGGGGCCCGGCCGCCCCCGGCCGCCCCCCGCCCCCGGGGGGGGGGGGCGCCCCCCCCCCCCCCCCCCGGGCGGGGGGGGTGGGGGGAAAAAAAAAAAAAAAAAGGGGGGGGGGGGGGGGGGGCGGGGGGGGGCGGGGAGAAAAAGGGGGGGGGGGGGGGGGGGGAGTGTTGCATCTTAGAGGAAGTTGATGGAGTTGACAGGGTGCATGTTCATAGTCACAAATTACAATGTTTAATATAATTGGATGACTTACAGACTTATCAAACTATTAGATAGCCTTCATTTGGAACCATGTACCTGTTTTATTAGTCTAGTCACTGGGTTTAAAATTTTCATTAGGCTCTTCTCGCTGCTGCTATCTCCTTTATCTGCCTCCACCTCCCTAGGCAGCACCTCAAAGGCTAGATTTATAAAACTGCCTGTATACTAGCAGAAAAGGCTGCTTTATGATTTTGATATCTCCAGAAAGTCAGCGAGCTTAGAGAAGAATTACAAAATTAAGACAGCTTGCCAAACTGGCCCTTCTACATCTGGAGCTTTTCCTCTCACCTTGTTGGTTTTCTGGAGATAGTTGCATACTCTAAGTCAGAACAAATTGGCAAAGCCATGTGTTCTGGGGCTTTATGCAAAAAAAAACACCCCCAAAAAAACCATTTAGTAAAAGGGTAATGTTTTCTTTACCCCTTTAACTATGCTTTAAATGGTAGCTTGGACGCTCCTTGCAAGAGCAAACACGAGCACTGAAGCCTGAAGATGTGGCGTACATGAGACATGAGCACGCAGATGAGTATATATACTGGCAGAGATAAGGGTAAGCATAGCATAGGCCCATCAGCCCCACACGCTAAAAGCAAGGTAACCATTAGCAGGAGCTTGTCGGCTCGCTGTTTCTTACTGGTGCCTCTCCTCGCACTGCACCCTTCTTGTTCACCATGATCTCTCCTTTGCGGTTGGAGCGCTCCAGGTTGACGATGTTCCACACGTTCAGCTGGATTGCCTCCTTACTCCTGAATCACACACACCCACACATGCATGAGCAGTCACATATTAGGAAAAACACATTCATTGTTGCGTCATATGCCCTTTAATCTGTCGCATGCATTTGTAACTTAAAGTCTCAAGTCATGGTAACCTGATGGTGGCGGGTCCCTTCCCCAGGTCGTAGCGAAACTCCAGGATCCCATTATTCAGGGACAGCGAGATGAAGTCTCCTCCACCGTCCGATTTTTGGCCGTTGTAAAAGATCAAACCATTGGAGCCATTGGCCATGAAAACCACTGTCATGCTAACCTTTTGACTGCAGACGGAACAGAAGCAAAAGACATGCATGAGTGAAAGAGTGATACCCATCTCCTACTGTACATGTTTTCTTGTTTCTGGTGCATTGGCACACGTTCTGTATAAAGACATTACATGTTCTGCATCCTCAGGCTTAGATAACAGTATTTGTTTTCTTCATTGTCAATGCAGTTCAGACTTAAAGAAGGCTGTTCTGCCTTAGGCACAGAACTAGTTCATCCTATGAAACCTACATGGTATCCAGTGTTCGGTAACACATGCCAGACTTGACTGTGTGGGTTTCACGCTGAGGCATGGGACTTACCGCAGATCGTGCCCGTAAAGATGTAGCCCCTTCAGCTCCAGGTGAGAGTCTCCGTTGAACAGTGGCATGTAAGCCCCTCTCCTCTCAACCACTGGAAAAAAACAAAACAAAGAGACTGTATTCAACCGCAGGTGTCGTTTTTGTTACTGCTGACAAAATTGAAATTCAGGGACAGTCGGTGCATCTTTGAAGGGCCTGTCAGCATTAAGGAGAGAGATGGATTTGTGTTTTTATAGCTTTTGGGATTAAGACTTTCTCCTGACAGAAATTCAAACAAAAAAATTCAAAAAACCCTTATGTCAGACTGATTACACAGCGTGCCACTGTATAACAAAAGACCTTTGGAGACATGCGGAGTTTAACACCACAGCCTGGGACCGACGAAATAATACAGCTATTGTATTTTGGCAGGCCTTTTTACAAATTCATGTCTTCGCGACAGGGTCTACGTCTGGCTGTCCCGTCTTTTGGCTGTCTGGAGTGATTAGGACAGGCAGTGCGCCATCCTGCTAACAAGTAGCTTGACATTAAAAATCATTCAAGTGTCACTGTGGGAGTATGTGTTTATGGTGTTGCTTGCAAAAGCTACAGTCACCAAGAGGAATGTGGAAGGCTAGATGCTCACACAAACATATGCACATACCTATCTAAGTATCCGGCAAGAAAGCTTTTACTCGTAATTGGCTGGGATTAGTCAGGATGGAGAAGGCAGACATAGAAGAGAAAGCTAATTAGCTATTGTGCAGAAGACTGCTAATGATGATGATGACGGTACGCATCGTGCAGTAGAGTTCAGTGCACGCAACAAGGAGTCCAGTACTAAAGTAAACTCTGCTTCTCAGAATGCAGTTTCTTACAGAGCAAGTCTGGAGGGTTTTTCTTATTTTTCACCAAGCGCTGGAACAGAAAGCACAGTGATCAATAGGTGAGAAGAGGGCAAGGCATGAGAAGAAGCTGGATGACCAGGAAAAGCTGCATGATGTGTGGGTGACCGAGTTTGACAGCTAAGAAAATTTAGTCAAGTTAAAGTTTCAACAGCTTTTCTTTGGTCAAATCCCAGAGAAATAGAAGCAGCATTCGGGCAGCTGTTGCTTCTATCGCTAAAGTCAATAGCAAACTCTGAGCTCATTTTGTTTATGTTCGAGTAATTAGTGCTTGCAATAAACCTATCAAAAAAAATTAGAGACGGCAACAAACAGCTCGACTGCGTGCAAGAAAAAGGAACAGTTCGCACACAGACACTAACTGGTTCCTGGCTTAATGTAGCCAAGAAGCTAAATTTCTTTCTGTTTTTTCTTTTTTTTTGTGGACCGCCTCAATCCAAATGATCGTGGTTTCATTGCTAAACTGTAATGATTTACAGTAAGACGGGGTAAAGGCATGGAGTAATGTAGGCCATTCAATACTACAGGAACACCCTTGAGAAAAGTCCTTGACTGTGAATATTACAGCAGTGAGCTGTACTGACAAACCCCTGGCGGAATTGAAATGGAAACCACAGCTCAGCTGAACGCACACAGACACACACACACAGACGAAGATACAAACACTTTATATTATGACCAATTCACCTTCAGGCTTCTGATGAGAGCGCTCTAAGCTACCTGTCTTTTTAACTGTTCTCAGTGCAGCCCTCAGAGGGGACGTCCGCCTGGCTGCCGCCTTATCTCTGAGCTCCTCTCTGGGGCTGACACTCTGGCTGACTGACGCGCCCATTAATCACCGCGGGCAGGAAGGACTGATGCGATTAGTCATCTCATTGATTCCCGTGGAAAAAAATAGCCTTTTGGAACGGGAGACGCTCCCGCTCACATGGCATTGATTTTGGTTCACCTCAATTTATTTTAATCACCTGCTAACTTGGACTTGGGGCGAAGGAAAAAGAGGCTATTCCCATCTGTTTTTTTTTTCTGAATTCCCAGGGTTACAAGGTTGCATGTTTCTCTTTTGTTTAGAATTTGCATCAGAATATATTCTTTTTAATTTGCACTTGGAGTAGCCAAATTCTGCAAACATTCATGACAACATCTACAAAGGAGGGGAGGGATAAACATGAGTAGTCTTCAGAATGCCACACCGCCCAAAGTGCTAATGATGAACTTCAAAAGCAGCTGAGCTGTGGTTCTGCCATGTGAAAGTAAGTACCAACAAACATGTTTGAACACAACACCTGTGGGCGGAAAGGCAGGGAGGGAGGCTGCAGCTTTGCTCCTGCTTACCCACTAACAAGCGTAGCAGAGTCGATGTGGTGAATGGCCCGACGGGACCAATCATCTAACTCAGTTCTGTAAGCCACCAACCCTCCCTTCCCCTTCCAGCCTGAAGGCTTACACCCCCCTCTTCTGCATTTGATCTCCCTTTTCGATTCAGCAGGGAAGGAAATGTCACAGAGTGAAAGAAAAGAAGAGGAAAAATAGGCGTAGAGGAGGGTGCTAGTCAGCTGACTCCAGACCAAAACTCTATGGGAAGATTACCGTTCTCGCAGTGTCTTCCTTCACGTCCCATGGGACACTCGCATTTGTAGCCTCCCTCGGGTAATGCCTGGCACTGGGAAGTTGGATGGCACCTGCTGGGGCTGCACGGGTCATGGATGTCTGCACACGTCGGACCTGGACAGAGACACAAAAATGTCTGCGATGAGAAAACCACCAAGGAAACCTGCCAGCATATTCAACCACTGTCTCTTTTGTATTCCAGCTGAAATGAGGGGAAGACAGAAAAATGGGAGAGAAGTGGGGTATGAGGATTTCTTCTGTAATAGAGGTCATTTTCTAATAGGATTTAGAAATATTACACATCCAGATTAAACAGTGGAGAGCCCCTGTGCCACGCGGCCATGTTTCTGAGCCAACGCCGACTGTGGGAAAAGCTCGCAGGCGTCTGGTGTATGATGGTTTTGCCCTCTGCCACAGCCCATCTGAATTCACCCGTCATTACTTTAGCAGTCAGAGCCTGTGGTGAGGAGAGTGCTTTAATGAACCCCATCCCCGCTGAGCTCACAGGGTTCCCCCGTTTTCCCTCACTCTCGCGTTTGGAAGCTGTATTTTATCGTCCACTCTTACCTCTTCACCACCACAGCTCTTTTTCACGATCTACTCTTCCTCTCCCATCTTTTTAATTCTATTACTCTCTCACTTCTCTCATTCATCCAGCTGTCCTGGCATGCCCTCCCTCTAACTACAACTCTTCCCATTCTGTCTTCTCTCTTTCTGTGATCTGTCCTTTTCCTTCCAGCCAATCTGGGCCACTTTTAAATTGACATCATGACAAAATTAACTTCAATCTAAGGCCGCAGGCACTGGTTCAATTCTCATTATCACCAATTCACTTTACACAATGTTGCCAACACAACCTTTATCACAGCAGTGCTTCTTCAGAATATACTTCTTCCCAAGCTTAGCAGTAACAACAAAAACATAAGTGGAGCCCTTTATATTAAGGGCAATAGTAACACATTGTGATGCTTTATTGATCCACATTGCAGATTCAAGAAAAACGGCTCTTAAACCTTTGCTGACAGGTTGTTCCAATAACTATTAACCTGCCCCTATTTGTGGATAAAATCCTTTACTATCCGAGCATAAAAGTTACATCTGACAATTAAATTGGTTCTTGTGTGAAACTTTCTGCGGTAAGCTGCAGTATAACCAGCGAGGGGCACGCTTGACTAGGCCCTGCTGGTGTCTGCTCTTAACTATATTCTCTATCTCAGCTGCTTGTTAGTTGCCATCTGCTGGAGGGAGGAAAAGAAGAGAGAGGGAATAGTGGAAGCAGAGATAGGCCAAAGGCCAATCTCTGAGAATTTGTTCAAAGATTTTCATGTTCCTTGCACTGCGTCAACATTTAAACTCTCATTTCTGCGTTGGACACAGAGATTTGATGGTGTTGGTGTTTACAAAATGTCTTCCAGCGCTGCTGCTGGGGGCATGAGTTACACTGTCAAATTAGCCTGTCAAGCTTACTTAGGATTTGTGAGTCAGGCATGACCACAGTGAATCCCTGTGGAGAAGGCAACACTGAGATGTATTAACAGAATTTGAACTACAAGGTGTTAGGAAAGTTTGAAAATTACATATGAATGAGGCATATTTTCTACTTCCTTCCGTGCACTTATACTGGAATTAACTTCTCAGAACTCCATACATAACTATTAGGAAAATCTGATGAGCTGCAACTATTTTTTCCTTCTTAGCATCTTACCCCAGAATCCTTTGGTGCACTTGCAGTGGAACATCTCAGCCTCCTTGACGTGGCATGCACCGGCATTCTTGCAGGGATTTGGCTGGCAGGGGTTGTTGCCGCATTCGCCCACTCCGCTGCCATACAGGCTGTCGCCCCCATTCTCCTGCAGGTTGAGTATCCGGTTGTTGACATCTAACATGCGGATGCAGCCCACCAGACCGGCTGCCACCCCTGTCCTCTCTCTTACACTGAAGACAGAGAAATAAAAAGCAAGTTACCACTACTAAATCTGACTAAATTAAACTGAACATACATTAAAAAAATGCCAGATTCTGGTAAGTATTATTGATGCATTTAATGCAGCAGAGTACCGCAATATAGTTCCATAAAGGAGCAGCTTGAAGAAGAATTGTTCTTTTTCAGATTCACTTGAGTTGTTTTTTGACCATCCAATGAATTCTGATCAAAATCTCATTAACTGGTTAATTACAGCGAACACTGTATTGGCACTGACTTTGTAGCAGGGCTGCCACAATATCATATCACACAATTACTGTTGCCAAAATAATTCACATTAATGGTGGTGTTACAACCCCTATTCCAGAAAAGTTGGGACACTGTATAAAATGTAAATAACAAGAGACCTGCTGGCCTACAGAGCGCCGCTGCTAAAGGTTTAACTTTTTCAATATGTGATGTGTTGGAACAGAAACTAATTTGACTGTAGGTCAAACATGATTGAGCTGTTTTTACAAAGATTTGTAAAAAAGTAAAAATTGGAACGTCTGTCTGCAATATTCTGTAGACCTTTGCCCAATGAACACTCATACCAAGTTTCAGAACAATTTGCCAATGAATAAGGAAGGAGCAGCGACTGACGTTAAACACCAATGTACAATATTTCTTAAGATTTTTTGAAAATGTGTGAAAATATTTTGCTTGCCGAAATATGTAAGGTCTTCCCTCAAAAGACATCATCAGGATGGGAGCATATATTACACTGACACCTGTGTATACCTCTCAGCATTGATGGTGCCTTTCCAGATGTGCAAGCTCCAAATACCATAGGCATCAACGTACCCCACATACCATCAGAGATGCAGGCTTTTGAACTGAGCACTGACAGCAAGCTGGATGGTCTCTCTCCTCTTTAATCTGGAGGATGCAGTGTCATGTTTTTCAAAAAGATTTTCAAATTTCAAGTCTGACCACAGAACAGTTTTCTTGGTCTTTCTCTAAACTCTGCCTTTCTTAGATGCTTGTTTTATACTCAATCATGTTACTGACCTGTTGCCAATTAACCTACAGTAACTGGTTGTAAATTTGTTCCTCCAGCTGTTTCTTTTTAGTACCACTAACTTATCCAGCCCTTTGTTGCCCCTGTCTCAACTTTACTGAGATGTGTTGCTGCCATCAAAATTAAAACGAGCTAAGATTTTTCACAAGATACTAAAATGCTGCACTTACTGCAAAACATTTCATATGTTTTCTATGTTTTATTGTGCATAAAAGTGCAGGTTTATGAGATTTATACAGTATCCCAACTTTTTTGGAATTGGGTCATACAGTAATAGTAAATCTATAGAAAATATGAATTCAAGAGGCTCTCAGTTTATCAGCTTTGTTCTAGAATTTGGCTAGTGTGTGTTGTCTCTTTTTTTTCTTAGTACAAAAGCACATATAAAGAACGATAACTGAAGATTTAATCAGCTGCGACAAGGTAGTGAGATAAACTGAGAAACAAAACATCCACGAGGACAGCAACACAGTGTCAGATGAAACAAGATTAGCAGCATGGAGCGGGGCACAGAGTCCACCCGCTAGCGGCTAACAACTCAGTGGACAGTGTGACGTGATGCCTACTGTCCACATCCTCAGCTAGCGACACCCTCTGGGACTAAAAGCTCAAAACTCAAATTGCCACCTGAAGCTGGCTCCAAAAGCGAGCTAATCCTCCACGGAGTCCCGTGTTAAAATTCCCAACTTTACAACAGAATTAAACATGCTTGCAGTCTGGTACAAAATACGGTTATGGTCTCTATAGCAATTTCTCTCTCCGTTGCCACTGTACAGGAGAATATCCTTTTTTTTTTTTTTTTTAGAGCTCATCCATTTAAGTTATATTAAGGCTTACAGCTTACATTATTAGCCAGCCAGTAGCTGTCTGCATGGTTTACCTAAACTAATTTAAGTCACTGAACTGAACTGTGTCTGGTGCAGTTTGGAGCCTTTTAAATGTTATTATACAGCTTGCTGCGTGGTTACTGGTTCTAACAGCTCATCTATAAAAGTATGTGCAACACTCAAGTCCAATCCTGCTACCAGCTATGTTGCGGTGTCAACCAGAAAGATGCTGTCATTGGAGCATTTACAAAGCTTTGTTTTTTAAATATTCCCATATTGTGCCCCTCCTCCTCTGTTGTACAGTTCTAGTAAGACCATTGAATGAACAAGAAGCAGCTGGGAAAATAACTGAAGATAGTCCTATGCTGTATGAAACCACTCTAGGCAACTATCCGCATATGACTTAATGGAAGGTATGAAATGAATACAAATATAGTCGATTAATCAAAAAGCTGCACATGGCTAATTTTCCCCTCAAAGGACCCAAACTAGGTTACGGGCCACTGAAGTGGGATTAACAGTGGTTATGTTTCCACTGAATAAAAATGGAAGAATCAGCAAAATTAACATAAACAGGAAACGAGATTGGTGCCGCCTGGAATTAACTACAGAATGAAATATTAAAATAAGCCACAGATGAAGGACTTTTTGTCTGCTGCACTACTTGCAGTGCTTATCACCCCAATGCTGTAACTGTAACTGTAAACGGAAGGTCTTACTCTTGCTTGATATCCTCAGGCACTCCTCCAATGAACAGGTTGGTATCGAGGTTGAGGCCATCTGTGCCCCGCGGGCTCTCGCCCTCGATGTGTGTTTCGCCGTCCACACTGAGCATGGCGTTCCGGCGGTTGCGAGTCACCACCAGCTGATGCCAGCGGCCTTGACTCACTTGAACTTTGCTGAGGGCTGTGCCTGTGCCTGAACCTGTGTTGAACCTGAAAAGAGATGATCAGTCAACTTTATGCAAAAATATTTCTGTGGACTTTCATACTTCACCAGCCAAGAATATTCTAGTTCTTTATTAAACAGCTCCTAATGACTAGAGGAAATCTGCTCATATTGCTCAATAAGACAGAGATGGAGGAAAGAAAGAAGGTACAAGAGCTCTCATTTGGAATTCCAAACCGGGGCATGCGACTGGAATGAAGCAGTTAGTCACTTAAAAAATTGTCTCTCACATCCTCATTTTTAATTCAACCTCTTTTCTAATGAGCTTTTGTTGAGGAAGAAGGCCGTATCATCACAGAAAAGAGCCGTCGCGTATGTGCACCCACACATATGGTAGTATTATCACAACCTGAGAGCAATTATCTGCCACAAATAATTAGTTCTTCTCCCCACATTTTGGATTTGCAGAGCTGTGGGTGGTAATCTCACAGCTGTATTTCTGGAATTTGAAGCAGAGCTCAATTTGAAAGCACAAGTGACTAATGATCTCCTTTAGTTTGCTATTGATTTTACTCTGAATAGAGCAATCTAACCTGGCCAGGTTGGGAGAAACTGAAAGACCTTCCAGGGGTCAGGGTGAATTATGAGAACCAAAAAGACAAGGAAAGCTGACAATGTTGGGAATAAAAGGTCCAAAACAGATGCCGTGCAGCATTCCTAATTAGTTCATTCTCATCTCTTCTGAAGACGCTGCCTTACCCAAATGATTTTTTATTCATACAGCTCCACCACAGAGAAGAGATTAATACTTAGTGCTTCTGCAGGTTTCTGGCAGGAAAAGTGTCCTCTTTCAAAAGA
Source organism: Bujurquina vittata (assembly GCA_015106715.1). NCBI lineage: Eukaryota > Metazoa > Chordata > Actinopteri > Cichliformes > Cichlidae > Bujurquina > Bujurquina vittata. Next base: position 57,180 of record VUQK01015709.1, read on the forward strand.
CAGATAAGACTTCAGTTACTGTCAGCTTCAGTCTAAAATTTAATACTAGATATTTTGCTCACATCCAGCTACAGTGTATGTCTTAAAGGGGCACAACACCAATTTTACATTTCACCAATGTTGACTATATGTACAAAAACACATGTTTAACACTTCAAACCTGACTGCTACCTGCACAGTCAGTGCAACTTAAAGCATGTAGTTGTAATTTCTGAATGCATTTCTGTCTCACTCGATTCATCTGTAAATACAAGATCCACGTTTGTAAATACAGCTTTGATTTCTTTTTTCATATGTCTGATTAAAGATAATGTGTAGATTGTGCACTTCAGCTTATATTTCTCAGCATATATTCCCTCCACCTGTAATCATGTGCATGTGGCTTTTTTCTTCTTTCCCCGCGCTGCTGTTTTCAACAAATTCCCTCACTGTAATTATTTGCCTCATTATCTTTAGTGCTGTCTCTTTGTTTTATTCTTATCTGCATCTGTCGTCAGCTGCTGCTGCTGCAATGACCCTGTTTCATAGTGTGGATCATTAAACTTTCGTCTAATTTTGCCAGGGTGGAATGGAAGGTTAAAAAAGACAAAATATCACAATCAGTAGTGACAAAGTAAATCAGCTGATGCTCACCTGAGCTCCACCCTCCCATTGACCAGAGCCAGAGAGATAAAGTCCTTCTTGCGATCCTGGCCGTTGTAGAGCAGGATGCCGTTCAACTCGGAGGCTCTGAACTCCATGGCAATGCGGACAGTGTGGTACGCGCTCATGGTCTGGAAGGCCAAGTAGGACTGGCCTCCAAATGATGGGATGTAGTACTTTATCACTGTGCAGAAAAGAAGACAACCCGCCATTCTCGTCATTATTATGCGATTTGCTTAATCACGGTGTAATAGAGGTTTAATGCACATAATCAAGTGTGAGTGATGGTGGTGTGCGACTACCTTTTCATAGAAAACAAGGCTTTCTGTTTATTTTAGGAAACATTTTTTTTAGAAATGCTCGATAGGTTTATCAAAAGCAAAAGGTCAAGAAAGACACACACAGGAAACCTTTGTGTTTTTTGATCCACTTGACAATTCTGATTATTATTATTATGCATTTTCTCTCCTGGGCTCGTTTTTTCTCATCCATCTGCCTTTCTGTCCGTCTCTCTGAGGAGAACGGCAGCTGATGAGCGCTCGCTTTTCTAATGACTTGATTGATCTGGGGGAGGCTGGCGTGCAGTTTGTGTGTGTGCATGATTTCATTTAAGCACTCTAACTCAAAGATACACACTGATTCTCACCAGCTAATCCCCATCAAAGCAATTAGTGTCAATTATCTTAAGATGCAGCTGCATGAGGTTGCTCCTCATTCCTGAAAATCCCAAAGTAGGGTAAGAGGGAAGAAAGAGAGAAGTTGGTGTCGAGAAGTTGTGCTTCTCTAAAAGTTCTCCTTGGATTATGATTTTTCTCTTTGGTCTTGGCTGGATTTTGTGTTGCCTTTGGTGCACGGCTCAGTGGTCGCTCATTTCTGAGATGTTGGACCTGTCTGAATCACTTGAGATGAGCTCGAAGCGCAACAGCCGAGAAGAGACTCAATCACACTTCAGCTCTTTATTTCCAAGGCTTTTTTTTTTTTGCTTCAACACTGAACATAAAACTGTACAGTGGTGCGATTGCTTGCTGATAAACCGTTGAGTTTTATATGAGCCAATAAATCCACATCTGTGACCACATAACATTTCATTTACATATTTTAAAGCTAACTGAAAGTCATTACTCCCACTGCCAATTAAGGTGTCACCTTGCACAAACTACAGTTAGACCAAACTAAAGCATAACACAGGGGATACATTTTATTTTCCACTGTTAAAAAAAAAAATTGTTATATTTGATCAAGCATTTCTCGAATATTTCATTTTTAAAAAAAATTATAATGGTGTGTTTCTCTTACTTTATAAATACATAAAAGCACTTGAGGATGTGGTTAGTAGTGATTATAAAACAGCTAAAAGGCATGATTGGCACAATGGAAAGTGGAGTGTCTAAAACCCACTTAGCTGCTACAAAATCTCTGTAACCGTTAGCCTTTGGTGAGTTCTTTGAAATTGCTAATTGCAAAGTAGCAAATTACAGGGAAAGTCTGTTTGAACTCATTTCCTTAGATGAGTCTGAAATCAGCTCAGACTTTGAAACTTTTGATTTAAGAGTAATAATAAACATCACACAAAATATAGTTCCTAAAGAAAATGAACAATCTCTGGCTGACCCACCCTTCTCGCACACAGACCCTCCTCGGCCGGCAGGGCACTTGCAGCTGAAGTCACTGCCGTCTTCCTCGCAGGTGCCGCCGTGGAGGCAGGGATGGGAGTCGCAGGGCTTCTGTGGTGCCTTGTGGTAAGGCTTGGTTATGAAGTGGGCGATGGTAGTGGCTGGAGGCAGGGCAGTTGGGGTGAGAAGCGAGGTAACCAGTAGTGATTTATGTTTGCCGTTGAAGGGCTTGCGGGGAGTGCCTGGCGGGCGACGGGTGATGTAGGGGGAAGTTGGAGAGGGCCTGGTTGAGGTGGTGGGCGCGGCCGTGGTGGAAGTGGCTGTGGTGGAAGTGGCTGTGGTGACCGACGCTGCGGTGGTAAAGATGGGGACGGCGGGCTGGCCTGTCAACAGAGCCGGGGAGAACAATGGGATTTGGGAAAAGAAAAAAAGGACATTGAAGTATGTTGAGCCTGCGGTTCTGAGACTTTCTATTCAAGACCTGTAAAACCTTTGATAAACCACCTCATGAATAACTTAAAACTCCCCTTCAATTTTATTAATCCCTACACGCTCCTGTTAAGTCCACACTGTATTACCATTATTGTCGAAGTGAATATTCTCATCCTCTGGCTTCTTCACAGAGATGCTGGTGTCTTTGGAGGCCTTTAACTGTTTCACCAGTGCTCCTACGATGTCATCCACGGTGTATCTTGTATCTACAACAAACAAGGAGTAAAAACACTCAAACCATGGCCTCTAAGGAGCACTCCAAAGCAAATACGGGACTTTGAGCACCTTAAATGTTAAAATGGATATATCAAACAGCCCTATGTATGACAGTTGGAGGGTCTCCATGGACCACTTGTCCTCCAGCCGTTGATTGTCCGGCTTTTTTCCAGATGAATCGGTCTCATAATGTTCGCTGCAGATGTTTGCTTTACAAGCCATGGAGGAGCGGCACATAACAGCACCCGATACCCCACGTGAAGGGTATCAAGGACACTAAACGATGCTCATAAAAATACAGAAATAAAAAAGAAAGGAGACGAGGAAGCTGGTGTTCTGTGAGGTACAAAGCAGAGTTTAAACAAGCAGTTGCTGCATATCAATAAAGATCCAAGAAGCCTCCCAAAAAAATGTATTTTAACAGTATCCTACATCAGACAATAATCATGATTACATTTAGAGAACATTCAATCCAATTTTTTCTTTTTTTTTTGCTCTTCTAAAGGATCTCTCACCTGGTTTGAAGTGAGCATCGAAAAATGCCAGGATGGAGTTGCTGGGTCTCAGGTCGTGCACACGAACGCTCTTGAAGTCTTTGTGCACCTCCGACTTCCTGAACAGCTCATTGAGCTGAGGAAAAGAGAGAGAGAGTGAGTGGGAGGAGAGAACGGACAGACAGAGGAGATGATAAATGAGGCTGGTAATGAGTTCCACGCTATCATAGCAGTGAGTCCAATTCCAGAAGACTGTAGCCTATCTGTGAGGAAGAAAGAAGCTGCCTCTCAAATTGGGGTGCACGGAGGAAACCCATCGGGTGTGGGTGCACAAATTGACATTTAGCTGCTGCCGTGGCATTAATTATAGGAACAAGTTTTCAGGAGGAGCTAAGATAAATGCCGTGCTACCCTGACATTCTGATTGGCTTTGCTACTGATGCTCATTGCTGTGTGAACATTGTAACGGCCTGAAGAGCTCTCTGTAAGGGTTGAATGAAGTATTTTTTTTTCATAAGCCAACAGTGATATTTTAACAGTTATAAATACTGATGCTGCCTTTAAACTAAAATCTGAGCCAGTATGTTATCTTAAAATTGGTCCAGTTTCAAGCTAGAACTTAAAAAAAAAAAGTTGCACGTACTAGTTTAGTTTGTGAATTAATCACATTCACACGCAGTCTATGAAAAAGGCAATAAACAAGGGGGAAAATCCTCGGCATTGTTCTCATTTAAGATGCTGGTTAAGTATCAGAGAAGCCACAGGGAATGTCATCCATGTTCCTCATTTGCCTCTCATGGTTTTTACTAAAGCAAATCACTGTTCAGAAAAGAATGTTTTTAAATACTTCTGCCCCACATATTTATATAAGAGACCTATTTCCTGTACTTTTTAACCATGCTGTCTATCAGCAAGTCTCCAGACAATAATGAGGTGAGAGCCAGTGATAAAAGCTGCCAAGTGACAATGATGTTCAGTGGACTTTGTTCAGTTTGAGAATTCGGTTTGTTAAAGATGATTTCCTTCATGCATTAAATGCCTCTAATTTGTGGACTGAGGTGTGACAGCACAGCAGAAAAATAAAATCCTCCAAAACTGGCTTAGTCACAGTGAGCAAACTCTCCTGTGGACACAAGTTCTTCAGAATCACCTGATATTTCTTTCCCCTCCTTCTCTTTCCCTTCCGTGCACTAATTTACCTGCAAATTACGACAGGTCGTCGTGCTGTCAGCGAAATGAACGCCAGGCTGATTCGTTTCCTTTCTATAGAGTGTGCGCTCTGCATGTGCGCTGGAAGATGAATAGGGGGGTGGTTGGCGTCAAGTGGCACACCAGGCTTCAGAGACACACGGGCTGATAGTGTTAATGAAGGCGCGTGCACACACATGCACGCACGCAAATCGCTGTGAGGTAGCAGATTAGGTCCCAGTGGGGCATAGTGACACTAATTCAACAGCTGGTACATGTGTACTGTACACACACACATGCACGCGCACACACACACACAAAGTTCCCATTTCATCTGAGGAGCAAGGCCCTGGCTTGACAACAGAGACATTTGTTCAAAGGTCTGAGCTCAACATAGAAAACGGACAGTGTGGAAATTCAACCACGGTGACCGACGGGAGCCAAGCAGTGATTATTGTACAGGCTCTGTGCCCACCGCGGTTTTGGCTCGCTAACAGCAACTGGCATCGTGACCATCCAAACTTATGAGACTCATATCCAGAATAAGGACTCGAGTTTTCAAATAACTGAAAAATCATAATTAATCTCACATGAAAAGCTGCTTTTCAAATTCTGTGAAGTGTTTGGCAAGGAACTGAGAAATTATTCTTTAAACAAGTCTGCAGAAAGCTGTTATTTATTTATTTTATATATTGGTCTTATTAGGCTTCAAGATTTTTCTTGGGTCTGCTTATCTAGGCCACATTCCATGAAAGTTGATAATACTTCTGTCTCTCTCTCTCTCTCTCTCTCTCTCTCTCTCTCTCTCTGTATATATATATATATATATATATATATATATATATGACTAGAGAAAAGAGAATGGGCTGAGGCTTAATATCTTCAGATGTACCCACCTGTGTCAGGTAGGTACATCTGAAAATGTTATTCAATTACTTTACATATTCATGTCTACCGATCGCAGATTATAAGAGATTTCCAATATTCTCCTTTTATTAAAAATCATATATCAGATAGACCATGTTGTCTCCCTCAGATATGATGTATGCTTCTTACTAACTGCAGCCAGCAAATGTGTTTTTTCCCCCCCTTCTTTTTATCATTGTTGTTTTTCTATCAGATGTCAGAGCAGCAAAATCACTCCAGCTCAGTGTGGCAGAATATTACTCAGCTACTTCAGGGGTGTCAAGTCTGTAAAACGTGCGATGAAACCTGCCTGAAGGAGCTGAAAGAATCTGATTAGTCTGGCTCTTGGGAAGAGTTTTAGTGTGTCATGATGCTTTGAATGTTGTCTGAGAGGCTTTCCACTCTTGACAGGGACATTCTTGGGAATACTAAGAAAAATTTGTAGCGTTACTCTCCAAGTTTCCCTAATGGGAACAGTAGCAACTGTCATTTGAGTCAATTGGATCAAAGAGGTTTTAATTATGCTTTTTTGACACTTTTTTGACACTTGAGGGCAGCAGAAAACAGAACAGGACTTGAGGACATTCAACAGTGCTTCCAGGTTTGTTTTGAGTATCAACAAATATGCTGAACGCTAGCAAAAGTGGGACAATGTAACACAGGGGTATCAAACTCCAGGCCTCGAAGGCTGGGGTCCTACAGGTTTTAGATGTGTCCCTGATCCAACAAGCCTGAATCAAATGGTTGGATTACCTCCTCAGTATGCAGGTGAGTTCTCCAGAGTCCTGCTAATGACTTCTAGATTTGACTCAGGTGTGTTGAATCAGAGACACATCTAAAACCTGCGGGACACCGGCCCTCGAGGCCTGGAGTTTGACACCCCTGATATAACAGATCAATTCATTCTATTCGCTTTTTTTTATATCATGATATTGTATCACAGTAAATTCAGCCACTTACAGCGCCCTCTATGCTGCGCGCTGTCTCTCCAAACAGCTCAGACTTGGGGTCCTCCATTTCAGGTGTGTAGAAAATCTCCTGGCCCTCCACCTGGACCAGGTGCAGGGAACCACTGAACTTCATGGTGGCTGGAAGAAAAGGAGAAGACAGTGAAACGCTATAGCTCAAGCCTCCTTCCTTCACTCATTTCCTGCTGCCTTCCCGCTCGTTTCAGAGTAGTGCCAGTTTTGGGTTAGTGATGGATTGTGTGTTTGTGTGTGTTTGACAAGGAGGGGTTAGTGAAGTGTGTTGCTGATCGTCTGGGGCTTTAGAAAAGGTCTGGAGTTTGGCCATTAAAGGTGACTGTAGAGGTGGTGGAAGTTGTGGTGGTGGATCAGGTGGACTGTGAAATATGAGAGAAGAAAGGAAGAGAAGGTGGAAAAATGGGCCAGTTTTACCAGACCGAGACTTGTCCCAAAAGATGGCTGTGCCATGGAGGGCTGGGTAAAAAGACAACAAGTTAGAAAGACAGACAAACACATGAAGGAAACAACAACACACACTAAAAGTGAAAACAACCCACAGGCACTTAGAACAGTGCCTTCCTCAGCAAAGAGAAAGCCTCCCTGTGTGACCTTGGGAGTTATGGTGTCCCACATCTATCAGCTCTCTATATGGTTCCTTGGTACTACCGGCAGAGAGGTGCAGCACGAAATAAAGCTGAAAGTCGAGAGTGTTTATGCGTGTGGTGGAGAATGGAGGAGCTTGCGAGGCACCGATGCCGGGTTTGCATGCCGCTCATAATCAGCAAAACAAATTGGCCAAATCAATCATGGTTGCCCCTGCCTGAGCAAAGCCAGAGAGAATGGGAAGAGCACTTGTATGATTATCGTGAAAGATAGTCGTAATTGTCTCCTTAATGCCAGCTGACCGATGACTGACACAGCCTGGTTAAAATTGCATGAAAAGGACAGAAGACACTACCGACCCCCCCCCCCCACCCCCCCCCCCCCCCCCGCCTTTAACGTCCTTTCCCGGGCAGCCCCCCC
>VUQK01015711.1:0-11269 GCA_015106715.1 Bujurquina vittata
GGTCAGGACTCTGTGCAGGCCAGTCAGGTTCTTCCACACCAAACTGGCTCATCCATGTCTTTATGGAGCTGCTCTGTGCACTGCTGTAAAGCCATGTTGGAACAGGAAGGGGCCATCCCCAAACTGTTCCCACGAAGTTGGGAGCATCAGATAGTCCCAAATGTCTTGGTATGCTGAAGCATTCAGAGTTCCTTTCACTGGAACTGAGGGGCCGAGCCCAACTCCTCAAAAAACACCCCCACACCATAACCCCCCCTCCACCAAACTTTACACTTGACACATGCGGTCAGTACGGTACCGTTCCTCTGGCAAACACTTGTTGCCCAGGTATCATCCTCTCACGGCACCACGCTGGAATCCACTGAGCTCCTGAGACGACCCATTCCTGCACTGATGTTTCCAGCAGCAGAAGATGGCTCCACTGTGGTCACAAAGGGATGGAGATGGTCAGCAACAATACTCAGGTGGGCTGTGGTGCTGTTTGTATTGAGGAGTCAAAAGTGTGCTAAGAAAATGCCATCACACCACCAGCAGCCTGAACTGCTGACACAAGGCAGGACGGATCCACGCTTTCATGCCGTGTATGCTCAATGATCCTACCATCTGAGTGCTGCAGCAGAAATGGAGACTCATCAGACCAGGTAACCTTTTGTCCAGTTCTGGTGATCCATGTAAATTATAGTCTCCTCTTCCTAGCAGGCAGGAGTGGCAGCTGGAGTGGTCTTCTGCTGCTGTAGCCCACCTGCTTCAAGGTTCAACATGATGTGTGTCCAGAGATGATCTTCTGCACACTTTGATCGTAATGAGTGCTTGTATGCGCTATTGCTGCCTTCCTATCACAGCGAAGCAGTCTGGATATTTTCCTCGGGCCGTTTGCATTAAGGAGACACACGCGAGCTGCCACGCACAAACACCGACGGACGGAGGCATTTTGAACAGTTAAATCTGAAAGCCAAACTGAGTCTAAAACACACACTGGAATGAGATAAAACCCAGAAATACTACAAAGACCAGCTCTGATAAGCCTGAGTGGTTTTGCTCCTGATGTTCTGTGGGACCGACCTCACAAAGAGACTGTGAAGGTCATAAAACAGAAAGAGGGTGCAGAATAATCAGGCTGATGGGCTGTTCGTGCAGGCTTTCCACGTCCAGCTCCACATCATAATCGCCTCTCCCACTTCACATCTCCACGGTGGCCTGATTGTTCTTGAACTGAACACACACACACACACACACGCACACACACAAAGAGGAGGGAGTAGCATGGGTCGGATCCTCCATGGATCAGGACACTGAGACCCCCCATGTTGGACGCTGGCTGCCTGCCTGTGAGGACTCGGGCACAGCGAGGGTCCGGCAGCCTTTTCTCTACATTCTTCATTTTTTTCCTCTTCCCTTTGTGGACACACACCTCCACACACACTGCCACACAAATCCAGCACTCCTCTGAGCCGCAGATTAAGTCACCAAAACCTTCTGGGAAACAGTCGTGCTTCAGGAAACTCATTAAATCCTCGTGTGGAGATTCTGCAGTTAGAAGGTGTTTGAGGACAAACAGCAACGATCTGCTCTTCAGTCCACCGAAGAAACAAAAGGCACAATAAGAAACCTTCGTCAGCTAAACAGTCATCAGCTCGCAGGATAATCATTAGGCTAAAAATCTGACTCTGAACCAAGAGGTCACGTCAGCTCTCCAAACAGCTTCAGATGTGGGAGGAAAACCTTTTGACTAAAGTCAGGGAAGCTGTTCCTGCTGTCAGAGGGCAGCTCTTTGTACACTCACGTCTTCACACTCCTCAGCTCTTTTTCTCCAGTACGTTTTGCAGTTTCTAGTTTTTTCTTGATCCACCACATTTGACTATTTAACCGCAGCCTCCAAAAACAGAGAAGGTCGATTGTGGAACAGGACAAAAGGTGGAAACAATTAAGGAGGGCAAGGAAACAAAGGCAGGACGTAAGAACCACAACAGGACATTCCTAAAAGGCGAATAGCGGACACTTGGAAACAAGTCAGAGCGAGACTGAGGGCAGGAGGAAATCAGGAGCACAGAGACACGACAAAAACACCTTAATGGACGCTTCAGATGCAAAAGTCAAGACTGTGCAGACATTTTATTTGTCACGGATTTCTAAAAGTTGCATCTTTGCAATTCTGGCTGTGCAGAGAAAACGGTGGAGAACACCAACACTTACTGGAGATCATCTCCTCTAAAAGAGAAATACAGCAACACTCCAATGAAGGCTCGGAATGAGAATTAGCTGGCCTGCGAATTCATTACTGAGGACGAATGAGTGACAGCAGAGTGTTTCCTGCAGAGAGCAACCATCCGAACAGTCCTGGATGAGGAACTGCAGGCTTTTATTACACCATACATGTACTCTAAATTAGAACTTTAATTATTGCTAACCCGTTTCCATGCACCTCTCTAAACCTTCTGGGCAGCAGATTAATTCCTGCTGCTGACGTCACTCATCTGATCTGTGCGCTCTTTGTTCTTCTCTCTTTAATGTTTTCTCGTGAAGCTCAAAGGCCGCAGACGCTCGTGTTTGTCCGTCGCTCTACTGCCATCTCCAGCAAAATGACTACAAGTGCAAATGATGAGTCAAAATGAACATTTCTCGAATAAAGACGTGAAACCTTTGAAAATACACTGACTGACAATCACGTCCTGAACAACAGTTCTTTTATAAAGTCCAGTTTTGGGGTTTGCAAAAGGAGTTTCAAAGCTCTTTCTGGAGCTTCACTCGTGGGCCTGAAAGTTATATTTGGACTCCAATCAAAGCGCGTGACCATTGATACATGTTTGTCTTTTAGAAGCTGCAAACGACACTTTTACATAACGTAGCTTCAAGGACAAACTTAAGATTCATTAGAACTCCTCCTAAAATAGATGTGTGAGAAATTGTATTTGCTTTGAAGATGAGCAGACTAGCTTTGATTTCATTCTGTTCACACCTTTTTAATTGTTGCATTTTATTCGTCAATTCTGTTCTTGTAAAGTATAAATGCACTTTACTTAAGTTTCTGAGAAGTGCCGATCCAGTTCTGCACTTCACTGGACCTGTCGTGGTCCCGGAGAGGCCGGAGCCCCTCAGCTTTCTTCTAATGCAGGTTCAGGGGTTGGTTGGAGGCAGTGGGGGTTATCCACACCATGCTGCCATCATTTCATCACCGCCGCAGCCTTCATGCTGCTCATTGTGTTCAAACACTGTGTTCAGGAAGCCTGTGGGGTCTGCAGTTGGTTTGCTTTGGAAGGACAAACCTGTAACCTCTGACCTGCCTGCTCACTTTGCAAACAAGCCGAGTGCAAACTCGCTGCTTGGAGTTAATGAACCTTCTGAGCTGCAGTCGTTGTCTGAGTCTGCCTTTGACTCACACACGAGTCAAAGTGTAAAGACAACACGGGGGAAATCTATTATAAACCTGATTCTAAGATTGTAAAGTGTGCCGGTTTATAAAAAAAAGGTTGCTTGAACATGTCACAAACATGCTTGTCTGCAGAGAAATTTAACAGCCCAGAAATTCTCCCTAAATTGTACTTTTATGCATTCTTAAATCTTATACATGCACATTATTTGGATCGAATGGATTTTATTGTGTATTTAATCTGTTTGAATCCCACCGGAAATGATAAATATAAAACAACATGGAGACAATGTTTGGAGCAGCAGCTGATGCGTGAAGTCAGTTTTCACCACCAGAGGTCGCTGTGGGGTCACAGCAGAAACATCCACCCTGCGTGTGATTTAGAAAACTCAAAATCCGCCCATGCGTCCGTTTTCTTCCTGCAGGGGGGGTCATGATGGGGCTGTCATAGGGCAAGAGGTGGGTACACCGTGGGCAGGTTATTAGCAAAGATTCAAACTCTGGCTCGATGAGGAGCAGAAACTGTGATCTGCTTAAACGACCATCAGATTTATCCATTATCATCTGCAGCTTATCTTGTGCAGGATTGTCTCATCACCTGCCTTATCGCCCTCCTGACTGATGGATCTGTCCTGTTGAACTGTGACTGCCCACCTCGCAGCAGCGTGCTGGTTAAAGTGGGGCATTTCACACATCTTGCATCAGAGTCTTCTTTCTCCATCCAAAGGTTGAGACATGACAGATGACTTCTTCTGGTCTCATTCTCACTGTGATAAACGAGCCCAACAAGTCTGGCTACTGATTTACTTTAAAACACACAAACCTGAAACGAGTCAGCCCGTGAGCAGGAGAGTTATATAATGCACGAGTGACACAAATATCCCAGCGTGAAAGTATTTACATCCCCGGGGGCATACCTTTCTATTGTATGTCTGTGGTGACACGTGAAGAGGGCGTAGGCCTTTCCTCTGCTTAAAAACACACTTCAGATTTGTGGAAATGACATCCTGTGTGATCAGCTTTAATGTGTAAATGCGTGTTGTAACCAGTCAGAGCACTCTCCAATACACCCAATGAGCTGCAGCAGCATTTGAGATGTAATGGGAGGATTTAACACTCTGTAGAGTGCAAAGAAGTGCAAGTGAAGCCCTGGAAAAGAGAAAAGAGTCTGCAGCCTCTTGTTACGTGCTCACAGTGATCAGCAGTGTTTGATGAGGTGCGTGTCTTTGCAACATGCTGCAGAGGTCCTGACACTCTGCCAGGACCTCTGCAAACACTTTACTGCTGAGCTTATGAGCTCCGTTCTGCCCATACTGGATAAAGCAGTAAGTTTATTTAATTAATTCTGATCAATTTAAGTGAAGGATTATCCAGAATGTGTTTATTAGCACCTCCCACTCAATACTCAGCCTGTACAGGTGTAACGACGGGGTAATATTTATATCTGCTGCAACGTTGGACAGTTTCACAGTTTAAGTCCAGCAGGGGCGACTGCAACACCCATGAATGAGTTAAAAAAGTGCAGTGTGGAATGTTCAGGGACTGAAATCCAAATATGAGCCAATACAAACGAACCAGGTGAGAGAAAGTGAGACCAGGTGAGCTGAGAAGGGGCCGCTTTGGGAAGAGTTTTCTGCAACCACACCAACAGGAAATTAAATTCTCACTGTTTTTAGTTGATTGTCAACAGATGCAACGATGAAAAAGCCAATAAAAACAAATAGTGAGCAGCAGCAAAGGTCATTAGAAACTTTACTGGATCGTGACCTGATGGTTTCAGGAGGTGCACCTTCTGATTTCACCATTGTTACATAAAGACTTTCCATTTATGTGAAACACAGCTGCTACTTCCCCTCTCTGAAAACAGGCGTGCCTTTTGTAAGTAATCCAAAGCATGCGGCAGCATATTAATGACCGACCTCGTGTTGTTCATGGATCATCTCAGATATTCTCCTGGCTGAAGCTTGCTTCGTTTTCTGCACCTTCTTCTTGCCACATGATGGTGTTTGTGTTCTGAGAGCCAGTTAACCTTCATCGTCCCTCTGATGTGTTTATATTAGGCTCGCACATCATTTTACCTGGAAACGGCTAATGGCCACAGATATAACAAATACGCTCAGCTCTTTAGTCACAGCACCCTCGTTAATATTAATGTGTCTGTAATTGTAATTACATTTTCAGCCTTCACATCGGTATATTTGTATTTATTGTTGGCTCATTTTTGTCAGACGCCTAAAATGTTTCGGTGTAGCTCACTATAAAGACCCCGGCGCTGGCAGCCTCGTTGACCTCGTGTTATCCTTCCGCATTGGACTGAAAGCCACTGGTGTGAGTCCCTCACGCTGCTGTCATGATATTTACACAAGCTGCAACATCGGTCAAACATCAGTCAGATTACACTCTGTCCACAGACAGCTGGCTATTTATTTCAGGAGGAGCTGAGCATGAGGTGACAAAATGTGTGTGTGTGTCCTACATATTTGTGTCTCTGGACATGTTCCAGCATACAGTGTGTATAAATGGACAAATGAGAATTCATAATGTTTGTGTATGTGTGTGTGTGTAGCCAAGATTGACTTCATTTCTCCACCTTTGTGTGAGGTTAAATACAAACACACACCTCAGTACCCTGAAGCGACATGACTGCCAGTCTCACCTCCAGTGGTTTTTATTTTAAATATTCTTTAAAAGAATAATAGGGTCTAACAACTTTACACCTCCCAGCATTACACTGAAGTAGTCCTTACATTCTCTACACGATGCATCTTTCTATTCTCTATATAAAGCTATGTATAAAGCTATATAAAGATATGTAGCTAAGTTAGCTTAGCTGGCTAACTGCCCCCTAAAAACTAACATTTGGAAAAAAGCTAATTTATGTTTGACTGTGTGACATCACTCAATTTACTGAAGGCTAAAATCTGCATTATTTGACATATCACAGTTCTTTTTTACCATTTCTAAATGTGTTACTGATACAACTAGCTCATCGGCATCCCGCTTCAGAGGCAAATAGAGCGCAGCATTGAGCCCGGACAATTTCTCTATTAATCCAGCGCTCCTGTTGATGCGATTTATTATGTAAAAACACCGTATTCAGGCTAAGGTTTACTAACTAGCTAATATGAACTAATTACTTGATGACTGACATAGCAGCGACATATGTAACTCTAGCTTGCTTTGTCGCTTTTATAGTGTGCGTGGAGTTTATTTTGGAGACTGTGTTGTGTTGGGAGCCAGTTGTTTGCTGGTATTAGTGATTAGCAGACTTATTTCTAAGCTAATGTTAGCTAATATTGCTCACTCTTGAGGCGAGGCGTTCCGGCGAGCATAAGCATCACACCCCTAGCATACCTGTCAAGTTTTGTATTCAAAAATACGGGAAATTTTTCTGCCGCTGAAAATAGAAGACGCTCCATGACTTCATGGCCTAATTTGCATAATTGATCATTTGCATGTAGTTGCAGTCGAGGCTGTCAGAAAGAGGAAAAGCATCTTTGGAGAGACATTGGTGTAGAAAAAACACCATAAATATGTTTAGAACTATAAATGAACTTTATGAAATAACTTAATTACTTAATGCTTTGCCTAGACCCACATTACATAGATCGATTTTGTCCCGTGGGGTGCGACTGCTAGCTACATTCAACCCTCCTCCTTGATCTGGGCCACTGTTGACAACTTGTGTAAGAAAACTCTCCCGTATCAAAGGTTGATAAAGGCCGAAGTGCGGTCCGGGGATGGGAGCGGAGGGAGCGTAGGCAGGCTCGGTGTTTAAGTGAGGTTCGGGGGTTGGAGGGTGGAGTCGAAGCGAGGTCTGGGTCATGCCAAAGTGTACGAAGGGACGCAGTACGAAGGCTTTATGTACAATAGAACACGGTGGCAGCTGAAGATTTTGCTGACGCTTGTAGCTTTTTTGAAAAAAAAGTATCTATGGGGGTCTACAAAGCCGCTAAGTTGGCAACACTGAGCCCAACTGAGGTCCAGTTGTTTTGCCGGGATTGTTCGGCTGCCGTCGGCACCAACCTCACGAGAACTGCCACCCAGGCTACTGCAGGTGGCAGTTGTCGTGAGGCTAATTAGAGAATTCAGTTTGGAGCGGAACAGGAATGCGTTTCTTTTATTATTATATTATATTACAGGAAATTTACGGGAAAATAATAATATGGGAAGATGGCGAGACGGGGGGATAAAATACGGGAGTTTCCCGGCCAAAACCGGAGACTTGACAGGTATGCTTTAGATTTTAATGAAAAAGGAGCCACAAAGAATTCAGCTTCTGGAGGCAACTGAGAGGGATCAGGAAAGGGTTCTTGTTTCAGTGAAATGACTGTTCAGGCACTGGCAATAAAACAAGTCTCATGTTGCTTTTATTTAGAAACGCAATCATCGTTCCAACTTTATCCAGCAGTAATATTGAAAACAGCAGCTGGGTGTGAGAAGTGGAGCGACAGCTGAGAATTTCTATCATGCTTCAGAGCCATTTCTCACGAACCACTTGATGATTGCAGGTACCTGTGCAGGTGGTGTCAGTTATTCTGGCTGATTAGTCCTTTTCAAGCCAAGGGAGCATCCGTGTGGTGGTTCATTAACTGGGCGTGACAGATTACACCTTGATGAGTCTTTGGATGAAATTAGGCTGGATGGCTTTAGAAATTCTCACAGCAAAACACCTGACCTCATACACCATGAAGTGTTTTAGGCCGAGCGTGTATTTGAGCTGATATCGTTTTTTAATACCTAGAAATAATGAAAAACACATCAAACAAAACTAAACAGGTCAAAAAAGTGTGAAGAGAAGTTTGAAGATTTACCTGAAATACAGGTGTAAAAGGACAGCTCGTTAAAAAAATGACTCTTTTTCCTAGTTTTGAACTGTTAATCACACAAAGCTACTCCGTACAGTCCAGAGATAAAAACATGGAGCTGGAGACGCAGGTAGGTTTATATTAAACGGGGTCTAGAGTCCACTTCAGTGGGTTAATTTTTTTTTAATTACAACTCCGTTAATGTTCAACAACCTAAAAGTAGGTCACAGCTTGGAGCTTAACGATTTTCCCCGAGCAGGCATTTTGGTTCGACTGGAATTATCATAATCTGTAACCCGACTCAGGATTAAGTCAAGGTGAGGTGAGTGCTGTAAAGGCTTGAGATGGCTGATTGCTCTATCACTGCCAGGAGGCGCAGGCATGCAGGCTGTTTGGGGGTGTAGACACACCTACAGGTTTATGATAGGTCAGTGATTTTACCTGCATCGCTGCTGCATCCCTGCCCGAATTTGCTCATGGGCAATAAAAACATTAATTTGATAGTGGGTGTATTGTCTGTTGTATAGTTTACCAGCCCTGGGTTTTGGCATTGTTTTGCAATTCTCACACTTCTAATGGATTTGGTCTTGATGCCTTCATTAGTGCTGATGCTCGTAGTCAAAATTGCAGCTGCAGGAAACGATGAATTCATTTGCATTTATATTTACTTGCACTTAAGAAACCAATCTTTGTTTTTTAGTTGGAATAATCAGAAACACTTCTTCTTGAAGCAGCTATAGTTTGATCCGGGTCACCGATGCCTAATGCACTAATGCACCGACAGCTGCAAGACGACGTTAGGGAATTCTTTGGAATTGCCATTATTCCTGTATTATATAATGGAGTCTTATGCTCAAGTCACAATGGTGACAAAATTCAGAAAAGTAAAATTCAGCAAGTTGTAGACCCTCTTCAGAGGGTCGCTGCTCCAGTCCAGGACCACTTTAAAACAACCACTCTTTTCTTGCCTTGTGTTCATCATCTTCTCACATCATCCAGCCTCTCCTGAGCTTCAGGTCATCGACTCGTGCCCTTTTCTCTTGTGAAACAAGGCAAGATCCAGCTGGAAGAACTGAGGGGAACCGGTGGGTTATTAAAGGTTGCCTCTTCATGGTCAGGGTCTCTTCACCATCTGTCTGTCTGTGGTGCTCAACACTTGGTGTTGGCCTTGACCGTCTGACGCCTGCCAAGCATTTTCAAATCTCTCGCTCACCCGGTGGCCACTGTCCCAGGGAATGTGAGCATGTTGTTGCCTGGGCTTCTCTTTACCTGCAATGAAACAAGGTCAACAGGCAGCAGCAGCCATCTTTGCAACATGGACTTTATGGTCAAAAACACAACACGGCCAACACATCAGGGCCCGACTCCCTACACAGCAACCTGAGTCCCGACTGAGTCGAATTTGTGGTGTTGCAGAACTTTTTGCAGGTTTTCTTTTGGGTTCTTTTTGTGGTTGTGTGATCTTTGATGATGGATGCAAACAGCTTTCGCTGAACTCTTTTGGCCCATAACTGTTGTTTTCTTAGACTGTCTCTGTCGGCCCACATTTAATAACTGCCACGACTGTAAGCCTTATTTTGTTTTGGATACTACGAATCAGAGTCATACTGAAGACTCGATTTGGTGTTTGTGTCTCGGCTGCCAATAAATATTTAATCACCATATAACGTGCCTGTTGGCATGGCAATTAATGAGGCACTGTAAACAAACCCCACAAAAGGTAATGGCTTTTTAAATGTTCTTTGGACGTTAATTATTTAACTGTATCTGAGTGATGTATTCACCAACACAAGCCACTTTGCTCCCATTTCTCTCCAGCTAGTTAAAAATGAAAAAGGTTTTCCTGGATTTTTCGTAAGTGCTTGAAAATGCAGAGCGATCAGCCTGCAGGTGTTTGGCGCTCGCCTACTTTGACTTCTCTTCAGCACGCTGCTAGCACAAATGCTCGCACATGCGTTTGGCAACCGCGCTGACGGTGATGAAGTTGCTTAGTTGCTCATCTGTGGCTTACATTCATTCCATAATGGGATTCATGTTGCTTATAAAGTGGAATTCAAATGTCAGATCCAGTGTCCTTGTCCTGCAATATTTCTGTTGTCTGAAGCCGTCAAAGACCTTCGCTCCACTTGGGACCCACTGAGCTGTTTGATGTGCCTGCAGCGTCTCAGCAGGTCTTAGCACTAATGCTCGCGTCTATTTCGGTCATTGTGGTATGTTGTTCATTGGCGTCACCGCATTGTTCAAGACCACCAAGGTTTCTGCCAACTGGCAGCAGTGTGAGCAGAATTCATCGAGTCATTTCAGGTCAATTATCTATTTCATGTCTCGGCCCTGCATAGAAACCGGTCTATTTTCATTGTAGGTCGTACAACGCAGACAAACTACCAAAAAATAACATCATTCTTTAAGTACAACCTCAGCTGAACAACAGTGCATTACACTGTCATTACTTATTCAACAAAAACAAAACAAAAATGCAGAAACAGTATAAAAAACTAAGCAGACCTTAAACTGCTTTCACAGGAGTTAAAGAGCTTGAAAGGTAGTTTGAAAATGTCACCAATCAATCCAGGAAAGTCAAACTAATAGTTTTTAATTGCCGTATTATCTGGGGATGGAGTTCCTTGGTGCAAAGCCCTCCGGCCTGGCCTGATTATATAACGCCATGAACTTTGTTACTGAATTCTGAGCCGACACACCCCACACAAGCAAATACCAGACTGCAGCCAACAAGGCATCCGATGGCAGCCAAAATCCAGATCAGAGGAGCAGCAGGCTGACCCGGCGACTGCACCGTCAATATGTGCATGATTATAAAAACATAAACAATGACTTGCATATTTAAACAAACAGCAATCAAGTTTGTGTTTGGTGGATTATTTCTTCTTTGGAACCGTGCTTCTTGGCATTGACTCATACCTTTACAGAGCCTGTTTATTTCCCTCAAAATGATGCCGTTCGTGAGGAAGTGAGCCGAGTTGCTGCCGACGTCAAACAGTTTATTCCAATTAGTTAAACTCCAGGAATGCCTTAAATACATAAAGGCCTGGATGACCTCAAATTTCCTGCTTCTAAATTCAGATCAAACTGAAGT
>VUQK01015714.1:1542-13914 GCA_015106715.1 Bujurquina vittata
AACTGTAGCTTGGTGTGTGTGTGTGTGTAGATGCTGTGTTTTTGTCCTCTGTGGTGGTTGTTGGTTTGGAGTGGCTTCAGGCTGAGATGTCTCAGCTGATCTGTTCAGGCTAATAAAACCGCCTCTGTGTTAGAAACTGTTCTGCGACCTCATTTCTCCTCATTCACAGGTCACCGTGACTGACAGGCAGCCGTTCACTGGTCTGACGGGAACCCATAAATTATTCTGGGATTTCTGCGTCAGGAGAAAAAGGCTTTTAAGTAGTTGTTTCTTCAGTGAGGCATTTTATTTAAATGTTATGTAAGCAGACTGTATCAGAACTTATAACTTACTTCTGTCATCCTGTGGAGGGTCGCATCAAATTAATGACCAAAGGTTTAAGGACTTCTTAGCAAAGAGTCTCAGCATCTCTGACGAGCTTGAGATCATCTGACTGCTCCAGATTTTGTGGTCTTCTGCTGGCCTCTTTTTAATTAAATATAAAACCTGACCGTATTAGAAATGTTCCCAAAGACGGACGTATTCCAGTGATGCAGGAGTGATTTGCTTATAAGTGGCTCAGAAGTTAAGTAGCAACTCAATAATATTTCCATAAATTTGAGAAATTTTAGTTTTTGAAACTTATGTAATGCTTATGATGGTTCTTTCCTAATATTAAAGAAACAAAAAACCTGAAGCAAAAACTCGACTAAAATGCACATCCAAAAACCAAACGTAGCTAATCTGAGTTAAATGTTATCGCTCTGGTTTGATTGATGCCTTCTTGGATTCATTAGAGTAATGTTTACTTCAAATCCTTAATGGAAGATCAGGCGTACTTATTCATGTTTTCGAAATGCTGGTGGGATGAAATGAAAAGTGACTTATTGAAAAATGTTTTATGGCTTTCTTGAAAAGTGGTTCCAATTCATTAAGCGCCGTCTCAAATCTTGGCTCTTACAAACACCTTCCATCTTATAATAGAGAAAAATGAAACTAAAATGATCTGGAAATTAACCAAAATATTCAAAATAAAATAAAAACCACTTCAAATATACAACTGCAACAACTCTTGATGCACGCAGAAACATGAGCTACATTAATAAACTCGTGTCTGCTTATAGCTGCGTTAGTGCTGTGAAACCAAATATTTATAGATATTAAATTGAGGGTGACGCAGTGCACTCACACACTGACAACTTCACGTTGCTTGTCTTCACTCATTTATTTTTCTTGTAGACAGCAAGTAGTTGTGTCTCGTTGGACAGGATATGCAGCCAAACATATAATATAAATGCTGACATACCTGACTGACACAAATTATACAGATATCATGTGTAGCACGCATAACACGGTCAAAACTGTCTGGCTTCCACCATTAACGCCACCCAATGAGCCTTAACGCCCCCATAAATACAATGGCTCATCAAGTAAGTGCCCCCTAGTGTCCAAACACATAATGAAAAGAAAGAAGGCAAAAATGGCTCTTACGCCAAGAATTCAGTTTCCTCGACACGAAATGGATTTATTTCACCACCAGGTGGCAGACTTGGTTCTCACAGATCACACAAAAACAATATGCAGGGTTTATATAAATCTCTTCACATTACTTGCACATCAGTGACATGAAATGAAAGAATAGCAGTATTCAGTTTCAGTTTTACTCCACAGAAACTGCAGAGCTGCGCAGGCTGCTCACATCTTCTCCCGATGATTCGTTCAACCGCAGTCCGCGTTTTCATAACCCGGCGCGTTTTCATAATCCGGAGCGGTTCCGTAATCCGGCGCGGTTTCGTAATCCGGCGCGGTGTCGTAATCCGCCGCGGTGTCGTAATCCGGCGCGGTGTCGTAATCCGGCGCATCTGGAAAACAGGTGGGCAGATACTTAGTGCTGAAAACAAATTATTGCTGAAATTATGAGCAACCGAACAGCATTCGCCTGCACTTTGTTCTATAAATAAAGTTGTTCTTTATTGGTAAATGAAAACGTCTGCTTTAAAAGCAGTAAAAACCTGGCAGCGCTTTGTTTTTAGTGACACCTGTGGCCTTTAAGGGAACTGCACTGCCCACAAGCTCGTGTTGGCCTTCAATTGGTGGAAAAAGTCATTGTTAAGGAAGGTAACGAGGCAGAAAAGCCTGCGGTCTGGCCAATTACACAACACCTGGGCTGAAAATCAGTGGAAATCTTTACAGTTTTGGTTCAACTTGTCAGCCTGTACAGAAGCGGTCAGGAGAGATGAACAACAGCGGGGGTCTACAGCGGGGGGGGGGGCAAATGTTGTGGCTCTGGGGCCACGTTGGCTTTTTGAAATTTGACAGACGGGCCGGGCCGGCAGCAGCAGATGCATCCATATCAAGCATAAACATAAAAAAGGCATTAGTGTTAATACTTGAATGTACTTTTGTGTACCTTGTTGTTGTTTTTGCTAGTGCATCAAAGTCTCGTGTTTGTTGCAGCAATCCTCAGAATCCTCAACATCAGTCATAATTAGGATGTGATATGATTTGGGCAATTCTGAACCAATCATCGGCTGGCCGGATTCAAAAGACCAGTGGGCTGGGTG
The DNA here is from genome assembly GCA_015106715.1 of Bujurquina vittata. Lineage (NCBI taxonomy): Eukaryota > Metazoa > Chordata > Actinopteri > Cichliformes > Cichlidae > Bujurquina > Bujurquina vittata. Next base: position 4,086 of record VUQK01015714.1, read on the forward strand.
TGGCCCCCGGGCCATAGTTTGCCCACCGCTGGTGGAGGCTGCCACGGGAGGTGTGGGCGAGCTTGTCACAACTGACGTAATTGTGAAAAACCGCGTCAGATTTTGATCCAGCACGACGACGTCCCCGTGGCAAACACGTCGTATACGGCAGCACGGTGGTCTTGTGCATATTCTGGGTGTGTGCGTGCACACGCGCGCTGCCTGGCAGTGTACGCTCAAGTGTACGCTAAGTGTGAGCTCAGGGTGATATGTGTGGAGGGGGTCAGCAGGGAGGTACTACAGTGTCTACAGCCGTCTGTAAAACAGTGTCGGGGTTGGGGGCTGCATTCAGGTAACATTCATGTTTGGCGTTGAATTGAACAGCTTCCCGTTCAGCCTGAAGCTCGCAGGAAGCTGGCTGAAAGCCTGTGCACATGATTTGCGGCACACGTGGTTTATGAGCACGTGAAGGAGCCTTTTTCCTGCAGTGTTTGGTAAAGGTTAGACACGGCAAAGGCTGCTACGGAGGTGACCGACGTTTACTGTTACTGGCACACGTGGAGCCTTCTTTTCCTTTCACATTGAAACTTTTGCTAAACGAACCGATGCCTTCCTGCATCCTCTTCATTTCTAATAACATCTAATATAAACCTTTCTTCTTTTTTTTTGTGGTGCTGGCATTCAGGATGACTTCTGCATTTAAAGTGTTTCCGTTTAAGACGCTTAGGAACTATTAATAAAGAAATAACCCAAATGTAAATACAGTTCTGACAACTGCAGATTTGGATCTTTTGGATCTTGCTCGTATCTTTTCTTTTTGGGGCTGTATTTTGTTGATATGTATATGTGGAGAGAACAGGGTGCAAATCTACCCCTGCGTTGTTCCTGCATAGATACCTGTCATACCTGTCCTGCTCCTTTACAGTGGCTTCAGCATAAGTACAGAAAAACAATGGTCCGCTTGGTTTTAACATAACCTAATCACTGTTTTTCTCGTGAAATTCCCCAATAAGTTTGATGTGTCATATGACCCTCTTCCCACTGAAAAAACTAAAGTTGGATCCAAAATGGCCGACTTCAAAATGGCCACCACCCGTCTCGTCACAAACAGGAAGTTAATATCGCTTCCATTTCATTGAGGTGCATCCATATAAACGGGCCCCCCTGTGTAATAGTGAGATTTAGTCAGCTCGTTCATTGCATTACATTATGTTTTAATTTAAAAATGTATTTAAAGTATAATTTTAAGAGAAACTGCATGATTACGAGTATATCTCGTCACAAACAGGAAGTTAATATCACTTCCATTTCATTGAGGTGCATCCATATAAACGGGCCCCCCTGTGTAATAGTGAGATTTAGTCAGCTCGTTCATTGCATTACATTATGTTTTAATTTAAAAATGTATTTAAAGTATAATTTTAAGAGAAACTGCATGATTACGAGTATTATTATAAGGCCTAATATATAACGAAGGTCTCCCATTAACGTGTGTGTGTGTCTGTGATAGCGCTCCGGACTTACCGTCGGGATGGTTCAGGAAATCCGAGTTTTCATAGTCGTCGGCCTCTGTTTGGTGGAACAACGCTTTGAATGAGTACTCAACATCTGACACCTCAAAGTGAGCCAGAAAACGTGCGACTGGACGTACCGTTACGATGTTCCATCGATGCGAACACGTTTCCATACAATACCGGATCTACGACAACGGAAAAGGTGCACGTCGTGAATGCTGAGAAGGAAAGCTTGAAAGATGTGTGATTAAAGTGAAAGCACTCACCCAGCCTGTCGTCATAAACCCTCTTGTTCGCATACACCGTCTCTCCGATGGGTTTTCTAATAAACAACAACAACAACACACGTTTTTAATGTTTACTGCGTGCTAACTGGACTTAAAGTCTTAATAAAATAATATCCAAAAAAAAACCCTGCTGTTTATCTGTTAAAGTCAGTCCCCACATTTACAGCATGTTTACAGCCTGGTAACAACTCTGTGAATTCATGTATCGCACATCTATTATGTAAGTGGAACGGCTTTTACGGTGTAGATGAGGCTGTGACAGCTTTGATTGGTGTTATGGCACAGGAAGCTGTAGCTACCAGCTGTCAGCTCTGCCGGGTGGAGTCACTGAAACCACCTTTGCTGACTTTCAGAGCGTTTTAAACGCAGCTGTTTGACATTCTCATACGGCAGGATATGTGGTGCAGACCCGCTAACTGCGTCCACAGACTCACCGGGTCCTCATAACTGAGCTGGACGCTTCGACACTGCAGCTACAAACGCACTTTCACAAGCTGAGGCCGTGTGTGTGAGTCTGCATCGCAGCCTCAGATCGCTCCGTGTGTTTGTGAGTGCACGCTCAAACATTCAAAAGAAGCTCAAATAGAAAGAGTCGAAGCACTTACACGTAGTTATCTTCCAGACTTCCGCAGACTGGAGCGACAGCAGCACCACATCAAAGATGAGACAACAACACAAACGTTTAATGAACGCGCCGAGAGTGCAAATATGAACAGCGTTGAGCGGCGTGTGCGTGCGTGACCTACTGTAGTCGATGTTCACGTAGTCTGACTGATCATCTGCAGGTGTAACAGCGCAGCGATTAAACCTCACATTCAACACCGAGTTATGCTGAGCTGGCGATCTTTAAACATCAGGGACTTACCTTCGTCCTTCTCGTCTCGAGATCTCCTGAAAACAAGCAAACATGTGAGCGGTGAAGCCTTCGAGTTTCTTTGGCACAAATACAGAAGCAGACCTCGCGCTGACTTTGTCGGCGTCTTTTCTGAGAGTCTTGATGGGGAAAAACTAACAAAATCTCACAGCTCAACACATTTGATCTCGTTTTGTTCAACTTGCAGATCAACAGAAATGTAAAAACTGTTTTTGGCTTCATTGTTGCAAGTATGAAAACTTGTTTCCACCACTGATGATCGCATTCTTTACCATCACTAAGATCAAATTTAGAATCTTTGGACTTCCCTTCCGTAAACTAACGTCACAGTAAAGTTGCTGTGATTGCTTCATTTGTGTCTTTGAAAACTGAGCATGAAGAGAGATTAATGCGCTAGCCTGATAATAGGTGCGTAAACTCTGCGGAGGTTCTCAATCATCCAGGTCATGGTCATTTCTGGAGCTTGAAGCAAAAAAAAAAAAAAGGCCACCTCAACAGCTGTAAATCTGCACCTAAAGGTCAAAGGTCACTTCATTTTGGACCGGGAAGGTACGATGCTTTGAAAGAGGAGTAAAAGAAGCGTCTACGCCCACTGTGAAGGACCATCACTGACCGGAGGAGCTGGATTACGTCACCAAATCAAATCAAATCAGTTTCATTGATACAGCTTCAATTCACAACAGTCGCCTCAAGGCGCTTTGTGTTGCAGGCAAAGAGACCCAACAATGCTGCAGAGAAAACCCAAGAGTCAAAACGACCCCCCATGAGCAGCACTTGGCGACGGTGGGAAGGAAAAACTCCCTTTTAACAGGAAGAAACCTGCAGCAACCCTCATCTGCAAAGCAGCCGCCTTCCCAGGAGCCTCAATAGGTCGCTCGATAAAGTGGGGCAAAGTCTCGCAGTGGCTTCACCCAAAACCACTCATCATAATGACCCACATCTTTTTTCACACCTCGGTGCGCGTGATTATACACACGAACAAATGGCGGTTCAATACCGGGAACTCTCCGCCGTTTGGTTTTAGAGCTGAAGAAGCCTTTCCGATGAGAGGTGAAACATCTTTTTTGAATTTATAATATATTTGTCATAACATTTGGCCACAGCACGTGGGGACAGCCCCCGGCCTGCAGTCAGGGTTAGTGAGTGTTGACTGCGCAGTTCGATACAGTTTTGAGCAGTAAATCTGTGTGGAGCTGCTCAACATACTGGAGCCTTACAGACTTTAACTAATAGTTAAAATTGTGCTTACTGTATGTTTGTGCACGTTAATCAAATTAAAAGCAGCTGACTTTACACATGGCAGCCCCAGATTTAAAATGAGTCAAATTAAAACAGTTTCAGTTTAATTTTGACCAAAGTTAAATTGCACATCACACCCGTAGAGCTGTTAGCGATCAAATAGGTCCGATTAATTCTTCATTTTCCTTCATGACCTTTCTTTATTTTGGATTTGGAATCAATGGAGAGATTTGCTTTTTCCATTTGGAGCATGTAAAGAGTCACTGACGGCACCGATAAATCAAAGTTAAAATCTTCCCAACAAGCATCGTGCAGTCTTATCAGCTGTTTTCAGATAGATCAAAGAGCCGTTTAGCCTGAATCTTTGCACTCGACCTCAAACCGATTTGGCTCGTGTGCTCTGATAAGAAGCAGCTGGTGCGAGCAAATACGCACAAGCGCTGAGTGAAACTCATAAACGTGTGGTTAAACACCGTGCCGAATCTGAGAAGCGGGAGCAACAACACGCTGTACGTACGCTGCTGATGATGATGGTGATGGTGGCGGTGTGATCTCATTGGTTCTGGTGACTGAAAAATAAAACGGGTTAAAAAAAAAAAAGTCACATTTTGTTTGACAGACAGGATGTGAGGTCATCGCTTTTGCTTTGGCGTACCTGTTTTTGATCGCATCACTGCAAACTGACTCCCCTCACGCTGGCTGTGGACACACAATTTGAATGTCAAAGCTTCTATTAGGTATCAAACGTTCACCGTAGCCGTGCGGCGTGTCGAGGTGACGCGCATACGGTGCTTTAAAGAAGGAATTTTAATGATGGTTGATGATGTATTTTTACAGATTTCTGACACTTTTAATCCGTTAATGAAACTAAACTCGCAGTAAAGTGTCGCTTTCTGTAATAATTTTTTTCTTGCAATCACAGTAATGTCACACATCTCGCACCACAGAACTAAAAACAGCTTTTGTTTGTTCTCAGCAGATATTTTTTACTGCTTTATATCGTGAATTGTTTTACTCACAAAGTCGGTTGGTTGTATATTTGACGCTCCTCCTGAATGACCACTGCACAAAAAGAAAGACAGGTTAACCAACATTTATGGCAGCCCAGCACAGCTGACCATAAATGTGCTGTAAATGTCCCCTCCCCTGGTTTTATTTACATTTTTACTCTTTACATTAACTTCCTTCAACGACGATTTCAATTATTCTGCATTTTCTCGGGTTCTTTGTCCGTTAAAATTTGTTTGATGATGTGAAACATGAAAGTGGGACAAACATTCAAAAAGACAGAACAGAAAAAGAAATCAGGACGAGCAGAACAAAGCCCCACCCACCTGCTGCTCAGACCTTCTGTTTGGGAGCAGCAGCCAATCAGAAGACAGTTGGCTTAAAGGGGGAGGAGTAAAATGGCTCGTTTCAGACAGCATGAAGTGAGTTGCTGCACCGCCGCCCCGGTGCAGGTTTTTAAAAAGGATTATTCTGAACTGTGACTCATGCAAAGCTACTTTACGTGGGCTACGTGGGGTCCAAGGATAAAAATGCACAGCTGGAAATGAGCTCCCCCGAATGCACCTGACTGCATTCAGTCGCTGCCTGGCGGTCAGCAGCTGAATCGGTATCTAACCCTAACCACGAGTGTTGCAGTCCGGTTGTTTTAATTTTTTCTTGTTTTTTCAGCGTTTAAAGTCGAGACTTTTGTGTCGATCAGAGTCCTGTCTTGTTTCCTTCATTATTCTAGCACAGTGGAAGTCGTGGTCCTGGCAGTGTTGAGTTTGTTTTACTTCATGGTTTCCAGGAACAAGTTCAGGTTTGGGGGGGGGGTTTCTCTTTGTGCTTCCTCCTCTTTCGTTTCTGTGATTACGCACTGACCCCTCTGCACTCCCTTTGCGTTTGTCATCTTCTGTCAGTATTCATGCGTTTCACTCTCTTTGGGTTATTTCCTGTGTGCACCTTGAAGGATGTTCTTTGGTGTCCTGTGTTAGTTTTGCTTCCTGTTTGTTGTCCTCCGACTCGCTGGGCCCCTCAGTACCAAATGAACATGACTTAAACGAGATCATCTCAAACTGGTTTCTTGAGTTTGATGATGAGTTCTCCGCACTCAGACGGCCTCCACAGTCACCAGATCTCAGTCCAGCAGAGCACCTTTGGGATGTGGCGGGACGACAGGTGCTCATCATGGATGTGCAGCCGACAAGTCCGGAGCAGCAGCTGTGTGAAGCTGTTGTGTTAATGTGCAATCTGTGAGGAATGTTTCCAGCGCGTTGTTGAGTCTATGCAGGAAGAATTAAAGCAGTTCTGAAGGCAAAAGGGAGTCCAACCCAGTAAGGTATACTTAATAAAGTGGCCAGAATATTACTCCGTCTTTCTGCTCGGTGTCATTGAACGTTCCTGTTCAGTTCCCGGTGTAGTCTGTTTGATGATCTTCTGCTTTCAACCCTCCACCCTTTTTTTTTTTTCTTCAAGATTCTGCTCACATCCAAAGTCCTCCTCGATCAGCCTCCATCTCAGCGAGGAAGCAGTGTGCTGGGTCACATTACGAGAGTCTGAACTGTTATTAAACCGAGTCTGAGTCGTTGTGAGTGCACCACGCTGCTCACTGACGGAGACATCACCCACCACCTGCTGCACCGAGCTGGCTCTGCAGCTTCTTTGCTTTAGTAGAGTTTCTTTGAAATGGCAGCTGATCAAAGTGTGTAAAGTGTAGCCACGTCTTCCTCAAACTGCAGTTATTTTCATCTCTTCATCTCTAAAGTTTAGTGTTAGTGCTTCTTGACGGAGAAAGGGCTCGTTTTAGGTTATTATAAGATCCTTTCATGAGTAAGGCCCGCTTCACATCAAACCGCACTGCATGTGGCCCTCGACTTAAAATTAGTTTCTCACCCGTGTGCTAGACTAAAGGCAAAGTTAACAAAAAGGGCTATCCTTTGTTGTCGCTCTATTTTTCTCGTTGCTTTCTCAAACTTCAACCCATGTGGTTGAAGTTTGTATTGATGTTGCTGGGGGTCTTTACCTTTTCTAAGGACATAAGTGTTAAAGGACACGTGTCATGCAAAATCCACTTTTTTAGCCCTTAAATACATTTTGTTGTCTACTTTCAGTGTCTAACAGTGCAGGAAATGTAAATGCATGCTGTTTGGGTGCTGCGCAGGTATATTTATTATTCTTTTTGGGTCATAATTTTCAGTCTGTTCAGTTTTCTCTCTTCTTTGTGACGTTTTCTCATTTCTGGCGTCACAGTATTTGCTGTGGAACTGCTAAATAAGCTCATGGACAGCCGGCCGCCATTTCTTTTACACGGCAATTTGCAGTCCAGTTTAGTTATGCCGAAGTTGCACGTAGGTAAGTGAAAATATTCGGTTTTTGCATGTGGTAACCCACACGATTCCTTGCATCGCCCCCCCGGCATCAGAGCCCCTTCAAAGTGCTAAAATTCATCACAGTTCAGAGCTCCTGGTGAACGCGGGACCCTCTCCACACACTAACCCGGGGAAGAGGCACTCTGGCCCAGCTAAAATTCATCACAGCGCTCCCCTGGAGCTCCTGCAGTGAAAGCGGACACTCTCTGGGAAATGGACCCCCAGCAGTGGGGAAAGGCCTCCATGTTTGCGCTAAGCCCTTCGAGGATGAGTTTCAGCAACCCCCGTCAGTATAAAGAGGGATTTCCTGAAAAACTTTCTGCTTGAGGGGTCAGTTCTTCTCTACAGAAACCACCACAGACACAGCAAAGCGGTAAGCTCCAAATAACACTAAAATGGCAACAAACTTTATTTTAGACAAATTTTGTGTGTTGATGTGACGTCCTGGCCATTGTTTTGAGAGTAGCATTATGCCTTCTGTTAGCGCTGTGTGCTAGCGTTTAGCTCCCTGAGAATATAACCACTGCATGTTTTGAATAACGCTATTTAGCTTTGTGTTTGCCGTTTTTGTCTTGGGATTCTGTCGAGGCTTTGTTTACTTCACTCATATCGTGAATGCTAATCGTAGCGCTGCTATAAAACTACAATATTAGCCGAACGGGGCGGGGTTGAACGCTCCGAGGCCTGGAGGGGGGCGGGGCACAAGAGACGGCACCAAAACGGCTTGTTCTGAGCCGGGTGTCAGAAAAGGGGTCAATGTGGGGTCTATGGAGCGACAAAAACGAGGAACTGGGACCAAAGCATTGCAGTTCTACTTTTTACAGACCACAAGTGAATGATTTATAGATGAAAAGGATTTAAAAGCATGATATGTGTCCTTTAATGGAAGGCAGACCCATTTGAAATGACTTTTATTACAGTAAAATATCTCTAAATCCTAAATCTGATGAATTCAAAGCTGTCCCCCCAGTTCCCCAAATCCTTGCCTCTGGCCTGCGTGGATGTGTAAAATAAGCGAGGCTACTTTTTTCCCCTAAAGTCTTCTTTTTTCACTTCTTAACTTTTACTCTTCCCTCAATTTTTGTGCATGCAGCTGAAAAAACAAAACAAGTACTGCAGCCTCATTTTTAAATCGGCGTAATGAAGTGAGGGCGGCAGGGTTGTGCGTGGAGTTTGCATGTTCTCCCGTGACTGCATGCGTTCTCCCGAACAACCAGACATGCATGTTAGATGTATTTGCGATTGCGAAATGACTGTAAGTGTAAAGCATGAGCGTGAAGGGTTGTTTGTATCTGACTAAAGAGATGACGGTGAGATAAAGCCTGCATGCGGTTCTTCTGCAGGGGGATGAACATGCTCACATTGACCTCGCGTCCAGCGTGACCCACATACAGCATGTGGTGTTGCTGATATTTCGACTGATTTGTTCTGCAGCCATGCAGCAGTCCTCCCTACAGAAGACCTACTTTTACTGTACTTGGCCCAAGCGTGGAAAGCCAGCAGAGAGAGTTTAGAGCGAAGAGCTGTCTCCCCCAAATGCTTCATGTGGTTGAAGCGAACAAAGCGAAGCCCACGTGTGATTCCAGTTCAAGATGGGCTTTTATATCAGTTTTCACACCTGAGTTCCATCACACTGGTCCAGGCTCTCTGAGAAATGTACTTACTGGGTTTCCTTTTGCATCGCAGACACAGCAGCGTCAGCAGACTCAATAAAGCCACTGATGCAACAGTCAGGACTGCAGGCAGGAGACCAGAATTTCCTGTCATACCTGAGAGACACACAAAGGACAGAGAGGGAAGACTTTAAAGTGGCTCCTGCCAGTTATGTAGTTAAATTAGTGCAGACATTATTGGTCAACAGGCATTCACACCTACGTGGCTCAAGCAGCTGCTGCTGCTGTTTTCCTGCTAACAAGGCAGAGAACCACAGGATGTGGTCAGCCCGAAACAAAAGCGAAACACTGCTTTGCATGTAGGGCTAACACCTACTTGCGCCTAAGAAGAATCACCTACCCCAGAGCAAGAAAACCGTTTTACAAGGAACAATTATTTCAGAGTGTGACTGCAGGAAGATCATTTTCATCCACCTCGATCTGCAGCGGCAGACTGACCGGGTCTGTTCTGAAGAACATGCATCTCTGGAAGGTTCTCAGACATTTCTTTTGAAGCCGGGTCAGGACTTATTTTCCAAGAATGAACAAAGGAAACAACCTCCAGGGTTGAGGTGGTGGCTCAACAAATATGCAGACTGAACGTGATTTTAAAAAGCTGATAAAAAAATATCTAAATTTATCTAAGCGGTCTCTGAGGGGTCAGAGATGCTGCATTAAGCCATGCACTGGATTTAAAAGCTAAAACTAGAAGTATTACTCAGAATGATACGTCATTACGATCATGATTTCAGAAACAAGAATTGAATTTCATTTAATTTTAAAGCCATCACTGCCTGTAGGTAGCGGTGGTTTGAAAGAAAGGTATTGTAGCTGAGAACGTGTTATACTTCATATTTATTTACAGGTAATCCTGAGGTAGATAAATATCAGACCTTTGTGTCCGTACTAGTGCTGATATTTGTAGTTA
>VUQK01015715.1:0-16815 GCA_015106715.1 Bujurquina vittata
CATCACAAGACAGTGATCCAGATCATTTAGATCCTGGGGTTTCATGGTGGGCTTCCATGGATTGTTTCTTCTGTTACATCCCATTGATGCTTCACCCAGCTGGGATCTAGAGATGGGTCAGCACCTTTGTGTTATTTTTTTAAACATTCCTGAGCAGTTTTATTGATGTGGTGAGAAATATTGACCTGCTGGGGGAGGGCACGGCCATTAGGGAGTAAAATTATCATGGATGGATAGGTGATGGGTTTGGAACGATCTTTAGATGCGTTTTGCTCGTCAACATTCCCATGAATCCAAGCAGGACATTGCATTTTAAAGAAATGATCCATTTCATTCACCTCACCATATCTAATAAATCTGAGCCTGTGATTGAAGCTGTGACTCCTCTTCATCATGTCATGTGTCTCCTAGATACCCTGAAGATACAGATGGCATCATTGTCTTGGCCATTATTTCATACTGTAAGAATGCAGTAAAACTGCTCAGACATGAAGAAATCTGTGTATTTCCATCATTGCGACTCTGGATTGCCCAGATTTGTTTATTGAGGTGCAGTAAGGGAGAACGGTATATGCAACAGCAAAACAGACAGTGGCTGATAAGTGAATGTGTTTGATAGTGTGACAGAGTGAGAGTCAGGTGCTTGCTGAGATGAAAAAAATGTTGCTTCTTAATCTCGAGCTTGCGCATCTGCCCTTTCTCTGACACCCACGCAGCTCTCGGCTGCCGGATCTGTTACTGGTGCCATTCTGCTTGCTTCCCACCCATCTCACAAAATACAGACACACACACACACACACACACACTGGCACTGATTGACAGTCTGCTGTCAAATAGTCTTGTGAAAACCAACAGATGCAATCAACCAAACAGACACAGCGTCTTAAAAACGCAATTGCCTAATTGCAGTACTTTTAAGGAAATCAATTCTGTATTAATGACTCCATCTTTTAATGTACTGGATTCTTTAATTGACATTTTCCTGTCCTTTCATAACCAAGAACCAACATAAACTCTCACCCACACATGGTATTGATCTAGTTATAATGAAGCCTTAAGGGTAACCCACATATGATTTGTCCAAAACAAATGTTCCTTTTAATCGCAAAGGCAGAACTATTAATATCTTATCCTCTTTCCTTCATTATTCTTTACATAACAAGGGATCTTTCTGCACCACTTAAAATATGTCTTTCAAATGAGAAGAACTTTTTGACAAAGATTAGAGAAAAAAAACTCTCACATTGTTTTAACTCTCATGACTACTGCAGTTTTAGAAGTCATCTGTAGAGGTAGCTGACACAGACATGCAGTTTGTGGGATTTGTGTATCAGTGTATGCATATTGTATGTCTGTGCTCAAGGGTGAAGTACCTTAAGTCAGGTATCTCTATTTGTGACCCCAGTTAATAGAAAGAGGGTCAAAGTCAGTGTTCCTCTCAATGTAATGCTCAATAAGGACTTCAGAACGATACAGAGAGCGTTTCTCTACCGGAGCAGACTGCATAATATGAGGCAGCTGTGCTTGTTTATTAAAAGTCATCTTTGCTCAATTTTCTTTCCAGCCAATCTGAAAGAGCTCATCTCTCAGACCATGGTCAGCTGGTCCCAAGAGTGTCACATCCAGGACCCCGAACTTGTTCGCAAGATGTTCAGCCTACTGAGGAGGCAATATGACAGCGTTGGGGAGCTCCTTCGGGCCATGAGGAAGACGTACACCATCAGTGCTGTCTCGGTCCAGGACACCATCAACCTCTTGGCCTCCCTAGGTCAGATCAGATCTCTGCTATCAGTTCGAATGGGAAAGGAGGAGGAAAAACTCATGATTAATGGATTGGGGTAGGTCATTAGACTTGTATGCAACTTTTCAACAAAATTCTCTTTTTAGATTTGAAAAAACATGGTTTCTCATAGGAAATGAAAACATCTAAGTATTCAATTTCCATCTTTTTATGTACTTTTCAGTGACATTATGAACAACAAGGTGTTCTACCAGCACCCAAACCTAATGAGAATACTGGGCATGCATGAGACGGTCATGGAGGTCATGGTCAATGTACTTGGAGGAGACAAGTCCCAGGTTTAATATCTTCTACCTCTAAACTTACCCACATAGAGTCCATACTACCATCTTCAGTAGAAACAATGTAACTCACTAACAGAAAATCTGCATTTTAATCCAGTCTTGCATGCTTTCATTTGTGTGTAAAGCATGGTCGGAGAGCAAGTGCATTAATGAGGACGTGGTCCTGACAACGCAGAAGGGCAGAAAGGTCTGACTGAACTGAGCTGGCTAGCTGGCAATGTGTGAAGATGTCTGACCTCTTACACATTAATTAGAAACCGAGACATATGGAGGAATTTAGAGTAACAAGCATGAAGGCAGTCATTACTGTAAACTCAGTTCCCCAGAGTAAAGCCACAGTTTCTCCAAAACCACTTATCATCAGCTGCTTTTTGAGTGATGCTTTGATAGCAGTATCTAGGAATAAAAGTAGTCTAACATATTTAGGTCCACTCATAAAAGCACATGCCTGCTGCCTGAGAATTATTACAAAAGTCTACAGAAGTGGAGATATTTGAGCCACCTAGGTTGTGTTTTGTGCCCATTTGCAGGAAATTGCCTTTCCCAAGATGGTGGCCAGCTGTTGTCGCTTCCTGTGCTACTTCTGCCGGATCAGCCGTCAGAACCAGAAGGCCATGTTTGACCACCTCAGTTACCTACTGGAGAATAGCAGTGTGGGCCTAGGTGGGTACATCACAACTGAAAATTTATTTTTTGTGAAATTAAACAAGCTAAAATATAAATGATGTGCTTGTTTGTACAGTTCTATGTCAGGTCATTCCCATAAACCCTGTGAACCCTAATATGAGTGAAATATCCAGTGCAAATTTGTAAGGAACCCAAAACTAATCTTAATAGTCTATCTGCAGATCAGCTGCTGGAGTCATTTTAAAAAAGGGGAAATACCGCCCCCTGCTGTTTGCAGATTATTTAAAAACGTCACAAGCCCAGGACAGTTGTTTATACAGTAAGATGCAATAAGAATGACAATAACTACCTAAACCTGCGTTTGTGCATTGCAGCTTCACCGGCTATGAGGGGCTCCACTCCTCTAGATGTGGCTGCTTCCTCAGTGATGGATAATAACGGCTTGGCTCTGGCACTGGAAGAACCCGATCTGGACAAGGTAAGACTTTTTTAGCTGTGAGTTTAAGTTACTCTATAATCAGCTTGCTTTATTCACACATGCACATGCATAACTGTTTTTAAGAAAGTGATCCCCAAGCTAAAACAAGCAGATTAAAGTTGGGCTATACATGATGTTTGTAATGTATCTTTAGGTGGTCACCTACTTGGCTGGCTGTGGTCTTCAGAGTTGTCCAATGCTCCTGGCTAAAGGTTACCCTGATATCGGCTGGAACCCCATTGAGGGAGAGCGTTATCTGTCCTTCTTGCGGTTTGCTGTTTTTGTCAATGGTATGACTGTACTTACTAGTCAGTTTCTCTCTGATTTCATCTCTCTCTCATTCTTTCTATTTATTCGTGTACCGTTCCTCTGTTCAAACATGCAGGGAAAACTAGCAGAGATTTGAAAGGACTGACTTCACTTGCTTAAGGCACAGTCTAGCTGAAGTTTTTTTCTTTTTCTGAGGCGTAGATCTAGTGACTTGTGTACGCTGAGTTGAGAGTGTGTATATTCTTGTACGTATGCATATATATTTGTGTTGCAGGTGAGAGTGTGGAGGAGAACTCAAGTGTTGTGGTCAAGCTGCTGATCCGTCGCCCGGAGTGTTTCGGACCGGCTCTGAGAGGAGAGGGAGGGAACGGCCTCCTGGCTGCCATGAAGGAAGCCATTAAGATCTCCGAGACGCCTGCTTTAGACCTTCCAGGCTCCGTCCAGGGAGTTAGCTCTGATGTGTAAGCCATAAAAATCAAGCAAATCTTATCAAATCGATGCCAAGGCCTTACCCTTCAGATTAACTTCTTACCATCCCCTTGATTTGTGTCTTTGCTTCAGTGCCGTTAAAAATGTTCCCTCTTTGTTGTTTCTGTTCTCCCTTTTCTCTTTTCCCACTGTTAGGTCTGCGGATGGTGATGATGAAGAGGAGGTGGTCCACATGGGCAATGCCATCATGTCATTCTACTCTGCTCTCATTGACCTGTTGGGACGTTGTGCCCCTGAGATGCATGTAAGTTTCCTAGAAACGGTGACGTTTTTGTTCATTTTCTTTGATTTGTTTGGTGTGTTTTTCTCTGATTCACTTGCGTTTCCTTTCTGAAGCTCATCAACAAAGGGAAAGGCGAAGCTCTGCGCATTCGTGCTATCCTGCGCTCTCTGGTGCCTACTGAGGACCTTGTGGGAATTATTAGCATACCACTCAAAATGCCCATTATCAGCAAAGGTACTGGCCAAGAATGTAATTTTTGAGAATGTGCTTTGACTTTATGAACGAATCCTTTTTTATTTGCATGTTACAAACAAACTCTGCACGTCCAGTGCAAAGCGGAAAGTTATTGATTTCATTTCAATGCTCATGCCTTTTTAATCAGCTCAACGCTTTACTGCACACTCCCATCGCTCTGAGTAAGCCAGATCATTTCTATAGCGAGCTGTCTTGCTTTATTGATTGATCTGCATAAGCATGGCAAACCTCGCCTCTTAAATTTGCTGCTGTGAGCACTGCCGCACAAGCTTTGTCAGCAGGCCAAGAATGAAGACAACGAATCAAGGGTCCGGCACCAGAAAACTGCTGCGTGCGGCCTAATGAATTACGCATGGCTCTTCTAATCAGAAAAGACTTCCCATTATGAACTGCACACTTTTCCCTTGGTATTTCACTGCTTTACACCTTCCCTTCAACTGTTCAAAATGTTGTCGTTATTTGTCTTCTTCAAACTTTTAGATGGGTCAGTGACAGAGCCGGACATGTCAGCCAGCTTCTGTCCGGACCACAAGGCCCCCATGGTGCTGTTTCTAGACAGAGTGTATGGTATTGAAGACCAAAGCTTTCTGCTTCACCTGCTCGAAGTTGGCTTCCTCCCTGACCTGAGGGCTGCTACCTCTCTGGATACGGTAGGGACACCTGACAGCAGTGTAGGAGAGAAGTAACGAACTGTAACATGAACTTCTAGGAGTTTCTGGATCAATAATATTGGGCAGTCTTTGTTAGTAACAAGGAGCACCTCATTAAGCCAAAGTTCTAGTTTGATTTTGTTTGATTAATGTAATTGCTCTTCACTCTTATTTATCAACAATACAAAGTACTGGAGCAAAAAGCTGACCTGCTCATATCTAAACAAATATGCATATGGTGTGTACTTTACATAACTGTTGACATAACTGTCCCATGTTTTGTGATCTTTTCTCTCTACAGGAGGGTCTGTGCACCACGGAGACAGCCCTGGCTATGAACCGCTATATCGGTTCGGCCATGCTGCCCCTCCTCACACGCTGTGCCCCTCTCTTTGCTGGCACCGAGCACTACGCCACCCTTATCGACTCCACTCTGCACACCATCTACCGCCTCTCTAAGGGCCGTTCACTGACCAAGGCGCAGAGAGATGCAATAGAGGAGTGCTTGCTGTCTGTTTGCAAGTAAGAAGCAGAAGATCTCTGTCTTTGGAAATAAAAAGTTCTCCCGCCACTTTTCAAGAATTAGTAAATACTAACAGCATGTCTTTCCCCATGGTTGAGGAAAAATTATTTTATCGCTCTGAACCTTGTTTTGCTAATTATCCTTTTGAGTCAATGTGACAAACAAAACTGGTCAAAGTCTGAAGATGTCTAAAGGCAGCCCGAGGCAGCAGAGCTCTTATCTCTCTCTCCCGCCCCGTTCTGCAGGCACCTTCGTCCCTCCATGCTGCAGCAGCTCCTGCGCCGCCTCGTCTTTGATGTGCCCTTGTTGACTGATTACTGCAAGATGCCTCTAAGGGTGGGCAACAGTTTCTTCACTATTTCATTCATTTTAAATCCCTTTGTCATGCTTTATTTCATATTCTCTCTTGCCCTGCCTGCATGCTTTTTTTTGTTTTTGTTGTGTCCTGTCTGCCTGATTATCAGCCGTGACGTTTAATCAGTGACTTTTTTCTTTTTTTTTCTCTCTCTCTTTTTCTTTTCTACAAAAAGTCTGTGTGGTCGCTGCACAGTGACACTCTTGGTGTATTCGATTTTTAGCTCAGTGGCGAGCGACCAGCAGCTCATTTCCGTTAACTGTGCACCTGTAATGCAATGCTGCTTGCGTTCACCCCTCTCTCTCACGCTCACGTAAACAATCCAAGGTGCACAGCTGCAACACACCTATAGTGTTAATCATCTAGTGGACATGGAGGGGGGCGCAAGTGGAGGGTAAAAACAAGAGGACGAAGTAGTGGACTGTGTGATTATAGGCTTGTTGGCTCTACTTCTCGACTCCATCTCTCAGGAAAGAAACCCTGGAGATGTAATAGATTGTGACCGGCCTGTGAAATGGTGTGCCTTATTTTCATTTGTGCTGATTCTGGGAGAAGTGATTCCCTGTGCGGTGACATGCACAACTGTATGTCTACAGGCGGCGTGCATACTTGTCTTTGAGTTTCCCTCTTTGCTAAATACATTTATATTTATCACTGTGTGTCTTTCACTTTTCCCTGTGCCCTCCAGCTGCTAACCAACCACTACGAGCAAAACTGGAAATACTACTGCCTCCCATCAGGCTGGGGCAGCTTTGGCACAGCGTCTGAGGATGAACTACTACTTACCAAGAAGATCTTCTGGGGAGTGTTTGACTCTCTATCCCAAAGGGTGAGCGGGTCACTTGCTGAATTTATATTATCCCTAAGGTCCTGTGCAGTTTTGTTGTGGCTTACTTTTAGTTGTTTACATGTATTTGGCAAACAGCTGTCATCTACTTGTTAAATAGCATTTTCTAAGAGACTATATAAACTACAAATACTCTACAGAAGTGATAAACTGTTCAATACAAGTCACATTATTCATCAAAGTCTTGATTAACATGTATGTATTCAAGGGACTGCTCGGTATAAATAGCTTTAGGTGTATTAGCGATGCAGATGGCTGGACTCAGCACGTCTCTCTAAATGCCCGCTCACGAAAGGAGGCTTTGCAAAGGGTCGGTCTGAAAACATCAATATCTGGACAGCCATCATTGATCCAAAGCCTCCAGCATGCTGGTCCCTCAGCTTTTTGAATAATTCTTCATTAACGTCTCTTCCTCTTGCCCAAGTGCTCTTTCTCCAAGACCGGAGTGACTGTACAGCTTTATTGAAGTTCAGCTTAAATTAGCAGCTGAAGACATTGCTTGCATTTGTTAAGTAACATTTTTATTTGTGGAACTCTATAGGAGGAGATGCATTTCACATTGAGTGCTGGAGCTTGCTTTCTTTCCCCATGCAGAAGTATGACCCAGAGCTATTCAAGATGGCCATGCCTTGTCTCAGTGCCATAGCTGGAGCTTTGCCACCAGACTATGTGGATGCCTCCATTAGTACCACTGTGGAAAAGCCTGTTTCTGTGGATTCTCAGGGCAACTTTGACCCCAAACCAATCAATACTGCTAAGTAAGACATTTTGAAGCCAGAAATGAATAATGAATCCATGCACAGAAAGTATGAGTCTACATAATTTCACTAACATGCATTTACAGTACACATGCTTGCAGACTAACTGTCACCTTTTTATTCCAGCATTGCTCTTCCTGAGAAACTCGAGCATTTTGCAAACAAGTGTGCCGAGCATACCCATGAGAAATGGTCTGCAGAGAAGGTAAGAGCCTTCACGGGTTCACATGGCTATTAAATGATAGGGTGTTAGAGCAAGTCACAAGTGTTATGAGAAAAAAATACTGCACAGGACGATAATCAGTCACATAAAAAGTGAAGGAAATTAACAAAATTAATTCACTAACATGATTTCAGCTTTTCCAGTGGGGGGCAGGGGGCTAGAGCCTATAAGCAGTGGGGAAAAAAATGGATGGATGAATGGACATCATGATATTTTCTTCCCATTTTCCTGTATCGTAGCAGTGCTCCCCTTTGGCGATGCCTCCTTTTTGTTAGAGCTGAGGGATTACTCTGGCATGCTGACAATAACTGTGGTAGTCTCTTAGTAGAGAGCTTGCACTCTCTTTTGTGCCAACTGCTTAGCCTGCATTGTTGCATCTGTTAAAAGTTTTTAACAAAAGCTGAGAGCAGCAACAACTGACTATACCATGACTCTGTAAAATACGTGTACTTAATCTGTCAAATAGTAAGTCTTCTCCTCAGGCAGTTCTGAAGGCAATCCGGTTTAACGTCACTCTCTGCTTGTCCCTCAGGTGCTGCTTGGGTGGAAATATGGCGACTGTGTCGATGAGAAGGCGAAGACTCATCCTCAGCTGAGGACCTACAAAGCCCTGACAGAGAAGGTACAGTATGAAATATGAGATATTTGTAAATAATATTAACTTTAAAGAGATTAGGGCTTTTAAGGCTTATGAGTTTTTTATTTGTTCTCCATTTCTGTCGCTCTGTTTTAGGAGAAGGATATTTACAGATGGCCTATTAGAGAGTCCCTGAAGAGTATGCTGGCAATGGGGTGGAGTATTGATAGGACCAAGGATGGAGAGAGCATGTCTCAGCAGAGGGAGACTGAAAAAATGAGAAAGATATCTCAGGCTTCACAGGTACCTGGTTTAATGAGGCTCCAACACTCAGATGGTTGGGTCAGATGTTGGTGTAAACAACGTGAAAGCACGGATCCATCCTTTCTTGTATCAGTGGTTCAGGCTGGTGGTGATGTAATGTGTGAGGCATATTTTCTTGGCACACCTTGGACACCTTCATGGCTGCTTTCAACAGGATAACGAGCCATTTCAGAAAGCTCAAATAATCTCAGACTTGTTTCTTGATGACTTTACTGTATTTAAATTGCCCCCACAGTCACTAGAGTGCAATCCAATAGAGCATCTCTTAGGAGTGTGGTTGAACCAGAGATTTGCATCATGGATGTCTGTGTAGGTTCTCAGTCATCCAGGTCATGGTAGTCTCTGGGGCTTGAAATAGCAACTGGACTTCTATAAAGTTTCTTGAAGAGTTTTTCAAGCTTCAAAGCTTCTGTCATGGATGTGCAGCCAACAAATCTGAAGCAACTGTGTGATGCTGATGTTTCCAGCACCATGTTGAATCTATGACACAGAGAATTAAGGCAGTTCTGAATGCAAAAGGGCTCCAACTCAGTACAAGCAAGGTGTCCGGTGATTGCACGTGGCATTTTCTTTTCTAAATCAGTATCTATTTAGGTTGCAGAAGCATGATCTTTTCAATCTAGTCATTATTTCTAAATTTTGGCTGTTTACTTTTAGCCGATGTTAACTATTTACTTTTATTCACCTATTTTTACTAATTATTTGTCATTATACTGTTATTGTAGTTGTCACTGATTTATATTAACGCTGCTATCATCTCACAAATTCTAGTTCTAGTATAGGACCACTAAGAGCACAGGACTAATGTTGTTACCAATCTCCTTCTCATGTGAACCAGAAGACAAAATAATCCTTTAACACAGGCTACTGTGTCTGAAGTCTTGTGTTATCAAAGAGTCGATTTACAGATAAAAGCACAGTCAAGCTCACATTCTGACTGCTGTAAACCTACATCTGTTTCCAGGCCAATGGCTTCAATCCGAGCCCAATAGACACAAGCAACGTGGTTCTATCCAGAGAGCTGCAAGTGAGTAACCCTTACGTTTGATTTGTTGCACTTCTTTCCTTTCCTTCCTTCTCATATTTCAAAGGCCCGCTCAATCTGAATACAAGATCAAAAGCAATGCTTCCTGAATGTGAATGAGTAACGTGGGCGGGATGTGCTTCTCACTTCTTTTTGTCTTCTGTTCAAGGGGATGGTGGAGGTGGTGGCTGAAAATTACCATAACATCTGGGCCAAGAAGAAAAAAAGTGACCTTGGAAGCAGAGGTGATTTGCTAATGAAGTCAATCAGAGATGCATACTGCATAAAGACGCATGAAGAACAGAGTGTGTGTGTGTGTGTGTGTGTGTGTGTATGTGTATGCGTGTGGATGGGTGGGTGGAATTAAAGCGCTGTGTTGTTGTGTTTAAATGTGCTTGTGAGCATATGCTTGTGTCTGCCTCGCTGGTCTTGACTAACTAGATTCAGCTGAGTGGTGCTGCCACTCCGGTTTGCCATCTGCCTTTATGGAGATATGCAGCAGACAGAGACATAGCTAATCCTGTCTGAACAGTAGGCTGTTTGTGGTTTCAGGAGGGGGAACGCATCCTTTGTTGGTGCCCTATGACACGCTGACGGCCAAAGAAAAGGCTCGCGATCGGGAGAAGGCTCAGGACCTTTTCCGCTTCCTGCTAATCAATGGCTATAGCATCACAAGGTCAATGAGACATACTCTCCCTGATGTTGTGTTAAGGTCTTGCAGAAACTTTCCACACATTTATAGCTAGCAGTGGTACCATATCCATCATCAAAGTTTTATCAAAATATTTATTTATAGATGTCTTCTTGTGTTGCAGAGGTCTGAAGGACTTGGAGCAGGATTCCTCTTCCATGGAGAAAAGGTTTGCCTATAAATTCCTCAAGAAGCTGCTCAAGTATGTTGACTCAGCCCAGGAATTCATTGCCCACTTAGGTATGGCAATATTAATATTAATACACAAGATGTGACTAAAGCAGACTTGCAATTAATTAATTTATTTATTTTTAAATAAATTTCTTTTTTTATATTCTCAATCCAGAAGCCATGGCCACCAGTGGGAAGACAGACAGGTCACCTCACGAACAAGAAATCAAGTTTTTTGCCAAAGTAAGAAAGCAGCACACGCACTGCGGCACGTGTGGATAACTCAAACGTAATTCAGTTAACCCGATTCGGCTCGTCATCTGTGTCGTCCTCCAGGTTCTCCTCCCTCTCATTGACCAGTACTTTAAGAACCACTCTCTCTACTTCCTCTCCTCTCCCAATAAGAATCTGAGCAGTAGCGGCTATGCCTCCAACAAGGAGAAGGAGATGGTCACCAGGTACCCTTTTAGTTGAATTACTTGCAGCGGTGCAGCGTGGCTGTTACTTGTTGCCATGTTCTTGAAATCTTAAACTCTTTTGAACTTTATTACTGCTCTCCTACTTGTGATTTTACTAACCCCCATTTT
This sequence comes from Bujurquina vittata, assembly GCA_015106715.1. NCBI lineage: Eukaryota > Metazoa > Chordata > Actinopteri > Cichliformes > Cichlidae > Bujurquina > Bujurquina vittata. The sequence goes on from VUQK01015715.1 coordinate 11,158, forward strand.
CTGATTTCATTCCTGTTTCTAATTGTTCATGCCTCCAGCCTCTTTTGTAAACTGGCAGCTCTTGTCAGACACAGGATTTCACTTTTTGGTAAGCCGACTACTAATGTCTGGTCAGGAGTGTGTGTGTGTGTGTGTGTGTGTGTGTGTGTGTGTGTGTGTGTGTGTGTGTGTGTGTGTGTGTGTGTGTGTGTGTGTGTGTGTGTGCGTGCGTGTGTGTGTGTGTGCGCATTTTGCCTTATGACCTTTGTTAACATCACCATGAAGATTTTTCTCTTAAATCTTTAAACATCGTCAGACCTTAAAGAGTTTTTCTTGCCTAAAGCTAGGATGAGAACCTGAATGTTTTTCTGATAAACATGAAATATGAAGCCACAGCCTGCAGTGCTTGATAATAATATTTCAAACAGCCAGCCTGACTCTGCCCAGCATCTTTATTTTTTTTATATTGTACCTGTAGGTATGTAACTTAGTTTATGTGCTGAACCAGTACTATATCTCCATAACATATGCAAGAAGAGGAGGTGTTTCAGCAGCTGCTGGTGCCAGACTCCCTGCCTGGCGCCATGCAACAGCCATGGCACATGGATTTGAAACACAAGAAAATCTAATTGGCTGCTGGCTGTAGAGTGAGAGGGGTAAGAAGGCCAATGAGTCTATATTTCACTATGTTGGAACTCTTCAACGGATTATTCATATTCTAAGTCTTTAATGTTTATTTATATTTATATTTTCCTTCGCCTGAACATTCCCTACGTTGAACATTGCGTCCTTTTTATTAATGGATATAATCTGAGAACCCAGCGATCATCTGATAACCTCTGGGGATAACAGCCAGTGACTTGGGACTTCTGTTCCAGTGAGCGGATGTCCGGATAAAGATTAAGGTTCTCTGTGCCAGTCATTCTTTACTATCCTCTGAATGAATGCAGATACATTTTTAAAAGTGAATAAAAAGCAATAATAAAATAATAAAATCATCATCAGACAATATTCAATAGTTTTGAGATTGTATTTCTCTCATATAATGCTGGAGTGTGCAGAAGTGAGGACCCAAATGCAAAAGTGCTGCGAGAAGGAATAAAATAATAAAAGGTAAGCAGTTTATTTGTACGCGGTTATAATAAAAAAAAAAGAAAAGAAACAAAGTCCCATAAAAGTCCAGAAACATGACAGAAAAGGTACTCAAGCACTGACTGACACAGGGGCTCAACACATATTGAAAAACATATTTTTATAGAGTTTACATACAGCCATTAGCATGGCTTAACATTCCATTAGTATGGTTTAACCAACCCCCGGCCACAAAATCAGCTGTGTCTTAAAAAATGAGAGGCTCAATTCAAGTAAGGAAATCATTCTAAGATAGAAGAAATGAATGTGTGTCCTAATCTTAATGAAGACTTCTGTGTTCTTGGTGTTTTGTAGGCAGTGATTCCACCACCATGGTCAGCTGTCTGCACATCCTGGCACACACTCTTGATACCAGGTTGGTACAAATTTAGCAAAACACATGGTACCTTTGAGTTTTCTTCTCAAAATTAAAGGAGTTCAATAAAACTTTGATATCATAACTTGTTCTTTTTGTGACTCACCAAAATACGGTACATATTTGTTTTTACAGCATTTTGGCTGTTTGACATATATCCGTATTACTGCAAAAAACAATTTCTGTTTAAGATACGATTGCCTTAATGTAAGTAATCAACTCTTAAAGTTTCATGGGCATAACTGTCTTTACTCATACATATTTCCAATAATAATTTCTGGAAATTTACAGCACATTTTGTTTTCTTAAAATGTGTTTTTTTTTCCTCACGCAAATCTCCAATTCAGCATCTTGTTTATGTTTAATTCTTGTCTGTATTTTGTATTTAGAATGATTTATAGAACATTTTACTCCCAAAAGCATGGTGAAACTTTTATTTTCCTGGCTTTTGGCAGGAATGTTTAATTTCTGGAAAAACAGATTCCCAAATGTAAAAACACTTGGCTCTAATGTGTGAAAAAAAACATTTTGAACCTTCACTGAATATTCACACATTTGTTCTGGAATGAATTCAAATGACAGCAAATATGGATACATGAATGCTCATTTGCATATACAAAAATACAATTTCTGAAAACGTATAGTGCCAGTAATGCATATATAAATGCAGTGAACAGTGAATGGTTTTATTGTTATATATATATATATATACTGTATATTAGTAGTAGTTAGTGAGTTTTGACCATATTCACCTGTAGTGTCTCTCCTTAAAGGCTGAAAAACAGTCGTTACCTCAGCTTGATAATGGTCCTGGTTAAACCTTAATTGGTTAGAGAGGTGCTGAAAAGTAAATCTAACCTCTGTTGGACCCTCAAGACGTGCATATTTGTCTTTTAAACAGCTTTAATTTGGGAGTCTTATGGGAGGCACTGGCATTAATGAAGAGCCTCCTTTAGCATTTAAATAAGCAACACAAATTTCATGCAACACATGCAGCCCAAGGCTCATCGTGTTCTTTAGAGACAATGTACTGTTTCCTAATGCAGCGTACACATAATGAGGCTAAATTTGCAACATATTATTGTGCCTTGTTTGTGTTGAAGAGCTACAGCTGATTCCCACAGACTGTCTTTCATTTCTCCTTCCTTCTGGGATACGTTACAGCTTTACAACAATGGATAATTCACTTGCCAGTGTTATGAACTGTGAAATGCTCAAAACAGACAGACTAATGATATTAATCCACTGAGTGTTGTGCCGTTTTTCAAGGGGCTATAACTGGCAAACTCACCTTGGATTTAAATATTCTCCCTAATATATTAAATAAATCATTTATATTTCAGTGCCAGGGCAGTCGGGTTGATACTCGCATCTCATATTTCATGACTAAAACCGTCACATACTCTGAGAGTGGAATAATTGCATATATGAGTGAATTCTACTGGGGGTAAACAGTGTTGTCCTTTGCATACCAATACTGCCGCCCTTGTGCATCTCCTCATTTGGTTTCAGTCGTTCATCACGCTCTCTTCCGCTCTAACAGGACAGTGATGAAGTCGGGCTCCGAGCAGGTGAGGGTGGGGCTGAGGACATTCTTTGAGAACGCCGCAGAGGATCTGGAGAAAACTTTCGAGAACCTGAAGCTGGGGAAGTTCACTCACTCCCGCTCGCAGATGAAAGGAGTGTCACAGAATATCAACTACACCACTGTAGCTCTGCTTCCCATCCTAACTGCTCTGTTTGAACACATTACTCAACACCACTTTGGCGTCGACCTGCTTTGTGAGTCCTGACAGCAAAGGAATGATCAAACGTGCTGTTTGAGAGGTTGTGAGAAAAAGTGTCAGTGTTAAGTTTATTGTAATTCATGATTATACCTTATTGTAGGGGTTTTCCACAATCCTTTAGAAAATTATGGTCAAATCAGTATTTATTGATACCAGATTTACGTCCACCAGCTGATTTCTGGTTATTGTTCTGTTTTCCTAGTGGATGATGTCCAAGTGTCCTGCTATCGAATCTTGACCAGCCTCTATGCGCTGGGCACTGGGAAAAACATCTATGTAGAAAGGTATCGTAAGGTTAAATGTTGTCACTGAAGCTTCAGTTAAGAAATGCGCTGATGATTAATTACTCTCTTTGTGTCCCTTAGACAGCTGCCAGCTCTCGGCCAGTGCCTGGCAACCCTGGCCGGGGCCCTGCCGGTTGCCTTTCTGGAGCCGCAGCTCAACCCGTACAACCCCTGCTCTGTCTTTAATACCAAGAACGCCAGAGAGCGAGCCAGTGAGTCATATGTAATTATTTTTAAAAATAGAGTTCCTAAAATCAAACAGCTATCATTATGACCTCTGTTCTCAAAGATTAAGATTTAAGAATCACCTTAATTATCACTCCTGTGATCCTTTTGGGTTATGTTCAGACAGCTCACTGATATGAATGATGTTATAGGGAAGTTTTATTCACCCTGGTCTTGTGTGGTGGTGTTAATTAAATTCTTCACATATCAGCTCCTGTTATGTTTTAGCCCTAGGAATACAAGACTCAGTGGAAGAAATGTGTCCTGGCATGCCACGACTGGACCGCCTTATGAAGGACATCAATGACATGGCCGAGTCTGGAGCGCGGTATACAGAGATGCCCCATGTGATTGAGGTGGTGCTGCCCATGCTGTGTAACTATCTGTCCTACTGGTGGGAAAGGGGTCCTGAAAACCAGCCGGCCAGCGGGGGAAGCATCTGCTGCACCACCGTCACCTCAGAGCACCTCAGTCTAATTCTCGGGAACATCCTCAAGATCCTCAACAACAACCTGGGCATTGATGAGGCATCCTGGATGAAGAGAATTGCAGGTGGGCATCTGTTTTGGTGGAATATATGACAATGGATAAATATCTTTACCCTAAGGTCACCCAAATTTTCAGCCATTGCATTCTAATTCTAATTTATCATAACCATGGTAAATATTAATACCTGCTAATCACGGTGCCATCCAAAAATTGTGTTTGGCATGGGAAACTGGAATTGTTACATGCAATAGGAAACGTACTGTAAAAGGTCCTAGTTTGGAATAGCATTAATTGGCAGGGAAATGTTACCAAAGTGAGCAACTATGTTAAACGTTTTCTGTCTTTCACTGATCAGTTTATGTCCAGCCGATTATCAGCAAAGCCCGTGCAGACCTGCTGAAGAGCCACTTCCTGCCCACACTGGAGAAACTGAAGAAGAAGACGGTAAAAGTGGTGGCTGAGGAAGAGCTCCTCAAGGCCGACTGTAAAGGAGACACGCAGGAGGCCGAGCTGCTCATCCTGGATGAGTTTGCTGTGCTCTGCAGGGACCTGTACGCATTTTACCCCATGCTCATCCGTTATGTGGACAACAACAGGTTTGCTTGTCGAGGAGCTAAAAAGGAAGTAAACGGGGAAGATGCTGCTGTTAGTGTAATGATCTCTGTCTGCCACTACAGGTCAAGGTGGCTGAAAGAACCAGATTCTGACTCCAATGACCTCTTCAGGATGGTCGCAGAGATATTTATCCTCTGGTGCAAGTCCCATGTAAATGCCCTGATCTCTTACACATTATACTAAGAAAGATCAGAGACTCTTATGACCAGTATGGCAGAACCATATTTACACAGTAACCACCTTTTTTCCCCCTCTGCCCCCAGAATTTCAAAAGAGAAGAACAAAACTTTGTGGTCCAGAATGAAATCAACAACCTTTCATTCTTGACTGGAGATAATAAAACAAAGATGTCCAAGGTAGGTTTTGAAGCACAGTTAACTCCTTATTTCTGATGACAGTGCAGCCAATTATCACTCTGTATTACTCATTTTTGGCACTTTCACCCATCAAGATGGGGAAAAAAAAATACTATGTGTGTGTTTCAGACACACGGGCGATCAAAACCAAACATACACGATACATGTTAACATCTGCCATGTTAACAGATTCGTTTTTGTTTACATGTGCTCATGTGTTAACATGTTAAATGCTAAAGACAATTTCAGAGGAACTACACACATGAGCACACAAACACACAGTTCAAAGTCATGAGTGGAGGACAGTAGGAAAGCTCATTGTGAATAAGGACTATTAAAATGGACTTGGACTTGTGTGTGTGTGTGTGTGTGTGTGTTAGAATAACTTGAAAAAACTCACATACATGTCTCTCTAA
>VUQK01015715.1:16835-38175 GCA_015106715.1 Bujurquina vittata
GTGTGTGTGTTAGAATAACTTGAAGAAACTAACATTCATGCCTCGCTAAACAAATATTGCTTCATATTTTCAGCCCCTGTCAGTATTGCAGGGGTTAGCACATTTTATTTCTTGTCTGCCTGCTTTAGCTGTTTAAAGGCAAACAAATGGTTTTCATTGCAGTGCACGTCCATGTGAGGACCGTGCGCTTCCATTAATTGCTCTCTCGTCCCTTTCTTCTGTCTTTCTCTTTCTGTCTCTCTCAATCGCTCTCTGTCTCAAACAGTCCTTTAAGGAAAAGGTAGAGTGATGCAGTGCATGAGCTGTTTACCTGCCAGCTTATTGGCTTACATGCTGTAGTCGCCAAGCAGAAAAGCCAATAGCTTGAGCCCCTGTGCTATATAGTCTACAGTGTAGTTATACATTATGTCCCCTGATTATTTGTGGCCTCCATTCATCACCTTGTTTGACATAGACACTTTGGTCATTCTTCATTGCCATGTGGGTGAAACGTGTCTCATCTAGAGTAATGAAGCCCGGCCCCTGTGTATAAAATCATGTGGTGTGTTTGCTGTTGATGGATTGTGATACTCCGGTGTGCTCAGCCCATACTTAAAGCTATTTATATTTTGTCAATGTGTGATAACACTGTGTGTGCGTGTCTGTCTATATATCTATGTTAGTATGGAGATTAGTGTTTCCTCTGAGCCAGCATCTCCAGTTTGGCTCAGAGAAACAGCCTGCTAGCTCTGCTTTTCAACTGAGGTGTGAGACTTCATTCTTAATGCTTCAGTGGCACCGATGATTTAGTCCGGTCACAGATTTTTGCCAAGGCTGAAAAAATAAATGCCTCAGTGGCCTCTGGCTTTTGCTCAAACACAGTGTGAGTGCTCCCACTGTGGAATAAAACACTTTTAAGGTATCAACGTAAATGTAGAAGAGTCTCAGCAAAAAGACTAGTATGCTTCCCCTTTAAAGACTAAACATATTTAACCGCTAAAAGCTCTTGGCTTTTATTTTCTAGTGTGTGTTGTCTGAGATTAACACTGTGAATTTTCAGTCTGGGGGACAAGATCAAGAGAGGAAGCACAAGAAGAGGCGGGGTGAGTTCTACTCCATCCAGACCTCACTGATTGTGGCCGCCCTGAAGAAGATGCTGCCTATCGGTCTCAACATGTGTACCCCAGGAGATCAGGAGCTCATCTCTCTGGCCAAGATACGCTACCTCATGGTGAGAAAACATTTGTCACGTACTGTATATAATTGGCGAGGCAGCCATGTACTCAAACAAGAATGCCGCTGCAAGAACAAGTCGTTTACACACTTTCACAGTAGATTTTGAATTCCACAAAAGTCCTCTCCATTCTCCTGCAGACTGGAGCATCTGCCTTTTATAGGTATTAAGGTATTAAGGTATAGGTATTAAGTCACTCCATTATCTTAAATAACAAGCAGCTCCATTGTGTAGTGGTTTAAACATTCAGCTAACAAGTGAAAGATTCCTGTTTTGAGACCGGGCGGACACACAAATCCCCCGGGGGGTTGCATCTGGTGTAAAAACTCTGCCAAATCAAACATGTGGAGATACCTGCTGTGGCGATCCCCTGTGAAAAAGGGAGCTGAAAGTGGCTTTGTTATCTGAAATGGACAAGAAAGACTTTGAATTAGATTCTTATAGTAGGGTTACAGCTTTTTCTCATTGCTTGACTATAACAGGTTTGGGTTATGTTTTATAACAGTGTAGTACAGTATGTGTAATTACATTATTCTGATTAGTTCCCATGTGTCAAAATAATGTGCATATTAATCTTGAAAATTACCAAATGTTAAAAAGCTGTTGTATTAGGTAAGCTAGTTAAACTCAATGAATGTGTTTATATAGCTAAAATAAAATTCTAAGAATCTCGAGGCTATTAAAAATGCTTGTAACAATTCATAACCTGTAACCAAGGTTCTCTTATAGCACATAGCTCTAGTAACACATAATAATATTAACAATTACTGTATAAGGACCTAAAAGGATCTTTCAACTTGTGCTTATAACAAGGACTTTAACACAAGGCATTTCCTTCCCCCACTGCTTAACAGAAAGATACAGACGATGAAGTCAAAGACCACATTCGGCAGAACCTGCATCTTCGAGAAAAGGTGAGCAGGTTGAAATTAGGTTTATATCTGTAAATATATACTAGCTTTGGTATATGTCTCTCTGTCTGACTTCATTTTCTAAAACACGCTCCTAGTCTGATGACCCTGCTGTTAGGTGGCAGCTCAACCTGTACAAGGACATAGTGATGAGGACTGAGGGGCCTCCAGACCCCGAAAAGGTGGTGGATCGTATCCAGAGGATCTCAGCTGCTGTCTTTAACCTGGAGCAGGTCAGGCTCTAACATTTATACAGAAACAATGCGAGGTGTAAGTGACAGGGTGGCATTATTATTAGTAGCAGTAGCTGGGCAAAGTTTCAGGATCTTTGAACATGGATACATTTGATTGTCTGTCGCAAATACACAATTAATTCAAACATGCTGTCTGGAAGATACATTTACTTTAAGTGTTTGCTTTGTGCTTTGTCCTGAGCTTCTTCCTGCTCTGTGGTACAAAAAAACTTTAGAGTAAAATTGCACCTGGCCACTTCACCATTTCTGACTCCCACTCCACCGTGCTACCTCCTTTCCATTACGAACAGTCGGGGTCAGGATGAGTCAGCAGAATACACTGCTGAGAAAAAAAACCAATCATGCGCCTCATCAAAAGTTCTAATGGCTGAGAATGCCATTTGAGTGTTTTTGAAAAATCTTACCATTCAGTTCTTCTACCCTCATTAGGTGGAACAACCACTGAGATCCAAAAAATGTGTGTGGCAGAAGTTGCTCTCCAAGCAGAGGAAGCGCGCAGTTGTTGCCTGCTTCCGAATGGCTCCGCTTTATAATCTGCCAAGGTATGACTGTACTGTAACAGATAAACCGACACTGTTTACACCTTCCACCATTGTTTCCAGGTCTCCAAACATTTGAAGCAACTTTGTAAAGATGAAACCAAGATGACACTCCAGCAGAGGGTAGCACAGTCCTTCCTGTGGTACTACTAGCAGATGGAAAATGCTGCAGAAAGCGCCTCTGCACGCTCTCCTATCACACTTTCTCCTTTTTGTCTGACTCGCTCGCTCTTCCTCAGATCTGACCCTGCATTAATGCGCAGCCGCCCTCAGTTTGTCGGACAAATGTCTAGCCCACAGCTGTTATCAAAGAGTAGAAAAAAAGGGACACAAGCAATTTCATGCCCTGCTGCTCTGTAACTCAATCACAGGAAGTCGGGCAGGGTGCTACAGTAAGGAGGAAAACAATTATGAGGCCCAACCTCGGGGTGGCCATCCTCAATATGTGCTCAGACGATGCCACCCGCCTGCCTGACAGCATGACTCATTTATTCAGAGTTGTTGACAGTGAAATATGCTGCAGCGTAGCAAATAATTACTAGGTGGTGTTTACAATGCAGGAGCAATGACTGTTTTTCTTAGAGGGAAGTATGTGACGCCTCTGGATAACTGCAGCTCTCCCTAAAGTTTGACACATTCAGATGTCATTTTCTCTATTGTCTCTCTGTTCAGTCTTTATTCTCTCCTCAGTGTCACATTCTATTGTACGGCATCCCCATAGGCACAAAAATAATAATTACTTCCTGAATTCCTACCGACACATTTGGCTGGAGATTATGCATGAGAACACAGACTGTGACAGTCTGCTCTCAATGCTGACGGTAATGTAGCGCTGACCTAATGGTGTTACTCTGTGACTTGCTAACCCCAGCTTTCCTCCTGGCATGATTTCTGCCACATTTTAGCTTTCCCTTTCCCCAGTTTGTTTTTTGTTTTTGTTTTTTTGCCAGTAATTTAATGAGCCAAATTTAAAAAAAAATGTTCTGAATAGTTTGGAATTTTGCCATTTTAATTTCTTGGCTGAATTAGGTGTGAAAAAATGATACAACTCTTTTGAAACCTCTTAGGTAAAGCTCTCCAGATACTGCTTTGTTCAAAGTATTTGTGCAGAAGCAACCGGCTTCAAGCCATTTTCAATGGAAGTTACAAACTGATGCCCGACATTCCCACTGCTTTTTTTTTTTGGGGGGGGGGGGTATAACTTTGCCCTCTTTAGTGTGAATTGATCTATTTGATTCTTATATTTACTCTGATTCCCTTTTGCAGATTTTTCTGCATGTATAAAATTAAACATTTTGGAAGTAATCTCATCTAGGAACGCAGTATCTGCAGATTTAGCCCTGAAGTAAACCAAAATAATTGTAAAACCAACAAAGCAGTAAACTGATTTTCTCAAAGGTGGCCTGTTGGATGTGTCAGTGCTCTAAACTAACTGATATTAACCTATCCTAAAGGAGATACCGTCCTTTGCTCTGCTCATCTTTAACCCAGGCTACTCTCCTCTTACCCCTCCCTAGGCATCGCTCTATTAACCTCTTCCTCCTGGCCTATCAGAGAATATGGATAGAAACAGAAGAGTACTCTTTTGAAGAGAAACTAGTGCAGGACCTTGCAGTAAGTACTTGTGCTGTCCCTTGGTGCCCTTATGTCGGTACCCATGTGCTGCGGGAAGCTGAGCATAGCTCATACCACTCTCTTCTGTCATCCGCAAAGTGGTTTACAGCTAGGCCCATTTATGGTAAGCATGACATCACTGCTGATGTCAGAGCCAGCAAAATAGTTTGATCACTGCGCCCCATCCAGCAGAGGCAAGAAAGCATCCTGTCAAGATGCTTTGACTTACATTTCAAATTTATGAAAGTTCAGATTCTTTCCTGGATTTTCACTTCCATAAAACTCCACATTCAAGACAGCTTCAGAAATATGTAGCTTTTTGTATTGGCTTTATAAAATATAAATGGATAAACCAAATTCCAATCTGGAATAAGAGGTTGGCTGTTAGGCACATAGACATGTTTGAATAAACTACACTGTGTTTATTGTCTTTGCCTTTGGTTTTTAACAAATAAAGCAAGAATATGTTTTGAATTTGTAAAGATTTGAAAAGTCAGATTTTTGCTTTTAACTCTTTCCCCCATAAAGATAACGTCTGATGACCTCCCCCGTACCCTTAATAATGGGTTTCAAGACGTCATTTATATGTCAATAAAGATGTGGTTTGGTGACCATTACGACAGGTTTTCTCAAGGGTATTCCTAATAAGCCAATCACCCTCACTAACTTCACCCAGTCATTTTGTTGTGGATGCAGGCCTGAAATATGAGAGAAACCGCTCAGCTCAGAAAAGAGAAAGAAGGGTGACCCCATAGTAGGCGTCCAAAGGGGAAAGAGTTGACATTTTCTAGTTGATATATTTTTCATTTTTTAAAACGGTGTCATTTCTCATGAAGTTAGAGTGCAACAGATGAAGAACATAAAGATTCAGCCAATCTGACAAACATATTTTTATAGCAACGCTACAAAAAAAATAGCACCGGTGTATCTGATTTTATGAGTGCTTATTGAAATATTATATATGCACTGTCTATATAAGAGGGCTTGTGGAGAGTCACGCTTAACTCCACTCACCTTTAACGCTGCTGAACATCACTACTTGTGCGTGTGCTCGTACCAGCATGTGTGTAGATGTGTCATTTCCATGCATGTTTTGTGCACGTTTTCTCATGTCTTTTTCTGACTCTCATAGGAGTTAACAGTTGGGCCTATTATGCTTTTCCTTCTTTTCCATCAAATGTATGTATCCTGCTACAGTGGAGAATTCTTATATTAAACTTGGCCAAAGTTTCAAATAATCAGCTCTGCAGTAATCCCTGTGAGCCTAAAGTGTAGGCTACAGATTCTTCTAAGATTTCTCTCGACTTCCCTCACCCACCTGCTGTTCAGACCTTTAGTTTGTGAGAGGCAGCCAGAAGATGAACTGAAGGGATGCATCAAGGCCCAGTATAAGATACAATACAAATCACATGGAGCTGGGGAATGAGCATAATGGGTCCCCTTTAATGTTAATTTGTACAGAGTGTTGTAAAACAGATTTGTTGGTTTGGCAGTTTATAAAGCAAAACTTTTAGTATTGAACTTCAGCCTGACTCATGTGGCTGTGTCCAGAAAATACAGCCTAAAGTGGAGGAAGAGGAGGAGGAGGAGGTCAGAAAGCAGCCAGACCCTCTTCACCAGCTCATTCTGCATTTCAGCCATAACGCTCTGACTGAATGCAGGTAAATATACAGACACACTCACACACCTGGCCACCTGGCACCGGCACAGGTTGCTCCATCTGTGCTACATAATTGTTCTGGCATGCTTCTCAGCTAATAAGGAGAGCAATAAGCTAACCCATCATTATATTTTACACTTTGAAGAAAAAAGAAGCCGCTTTTTACAGAGTTACAGTAGAGATGTGAAATATGGGCTGTTCAAGGTTTAACCAACAGATACTTGTTCTCTTCTTTGTTAGTTCTCTGGAAGAGGATCCGTTGTATATTGCCTATGCAGATATGATGGCAAAGGTACCTCTTTCATTAAAATCCTCTTGTACCCTTTTCAGTAAAAATGTGGAGCTCTGATAGTATTTTTCCTCCCCAGAGTTGTGCTGAAGGTGAAGAAGAGGAAGGAAAAGAGAAAACATTTGAGGTGCTCTTGATTTTCAGGGAATGTTGCTCAACATTCAATTTATTTTTTTTTGTTCAATTGTATTTAGAAGTGGTGCATGGTATAATGTCCTACAGGAAAAGGAGATGGAGAAGCAAAAGATGCTGTATCAGCAGGCCAGGCTACATGACCGAGGGGCTGCAGAGATGGTGCTTCAAATGATCAGTGCCAGCAAAGGTAGGAAAACAAACTGACCTGTCTACCTTTGTGCAATCACTGTATTTAGGTGAGCGACCATCTGTGATGTGTTTTCATCAGGTCGACTTGGTGCTACTGTAACAGTCACCCTCAAACTGGGAATCTCCATTCTCAATGGAGGGAACATCCTAGTTCAGCAGGTAAAGAGCACTCTTCATAAGCAGTCTATGCAGTCAACATCGTCAGCGCTACTCTTAATTGTACTTTTAATTTGATGCAGAAAATGCTGGATTACCTCAAGGAAAAAAGAGATGTCGGCTTCTTTAAAAGCTTATCCGGACTCATGATGTCATGCAGGTAATGCAGCAGTGAGTGATTAATACACAGTAAACTTGCTTCTTTTTTAAAAAAATTCAACTGCAATTAAAACAGCTATCCAGGAATTTTCTCAGTTCAGAATGAGCCATACAGGGCTAACTGCATGCGTAAGCACGGCCACTGTGCAAAGTTACCATATTTGACAGACATCTGTGCATTACCTGTTTTGTTTTTTTTTGACAGTATATGTTGCAGAGGTTCAGACTACATAAATACAGTGCATCATAGCTCTATCATTGTCTTTCCTTTCTGTCAGTGTCCTGGACTTGAATGCTTTTGAAAGACAAAACAAAGCTGAAGGTCTGGGGATGGTAACTGAAGAGGGATCAAGTAAGTGTGAAAAAACAAACACACGGTGAACTGTCCCAGCTGTCTCCTTGTAAGACACTTTTACAACATATTTGTCAGCTGTCAGTGTTCAGAGATTTAGGAATTTGTAGCTTTATTTCTGTAGCAGACCAACCTCTTCCTCCTTCCTTACCCCACCGTGTGCAACGTCACTTACCGGACCCCCGGTATTGTAATGTGTTGTGCTGTTTTTCTTAAATGACAGCCACAGGGTTAGCTTGACGAAACATCTGCTCTTTAGTTCCTTGTTGTCCATCTCCATATCATGCGTGTCTTTTGTGTTCCGTTATCACGTCATCGCGCAGGCAAACATGTGCTACTGTATGTCTAAGTCCTGTCTGAGCCTCGTCCGCAACTTACGTGAAAGTTCACTTTTTAATCAGAGGTCTTTATTTAAACTGATGGGTTGCATACAGTATGTAAATATGTTTTATCATACATATTCCAGTTCATTTTCACCTCATAAGCTCAGGCATAAGTGATGGTAACTGCTAGTTTGGTTCCTGTCTAACTTCTAAACACCAGCCCAATAAGCAGACTGTACTTTTAAGACTCGTTACTGCATGTCAGTGTCGCAATTCAATGTGAGTATGTAAAGATATATCAATAGCCCTATCACTCTCTCCTGTTCCTACTTCTTCTGATTGAATCTAAATGTCTTCTCCTTTGCTTATGTCTGCTTTTGTTTTGTTTGTTTGTTTGTTTGTTTTCTTCTGATCATGTTTTTATGTCATCGGTCGCAGTCAACGTGAGTGAGCGGGGTAAATACATGGTTTAGATTCTACTCATTCTATGAAATGCTGACATGTTGATTGCCTCCAGTTCAGCTCCCTCCTCCCTCTCCTCATTCCCTACCAGTCCCCCTCCCTCCCTGATCCTGAATGCAATATAACCACCTTCTTTATCTCTGGACTTGAAGGAACGCATGCATGCTCCTTTGACATCTGGATAGATTGCTCACAGTCAGCTGACTCAAATCTTTCCACTTCTTCTTTTATACAAAATTACTGCTTGTTATTTTTTTTGGGACCCTTTTTTTGTTTAATTTTGATAATACTAACAAGTGTGTATTAAGCATTAAATATCTCAAAGCTTTGTTTGTACTGAACAACAAAGCTTTGCTGGTATTAAACAACAAAGCTCAGTTTCATTCCTACTATAAGCCTTATTTTGACTTGTGAAATGATGCACTATACCTTATATGTGTATGTGTTCTGAACCGTCAATATAGTGCACATAATTTTATGCCTTTTGACAACTAAACAGCAGCTTTATGAGGAAGTGAAAGCTATGCAAGCTCTGATGCCTGTACAGACGTTAAAATGGTGGGTGTTTGACCTCCCTGGCACTGAAAAGGACGACTAATCTCATTTCCCATCCTCAGGTTCCAAAGTACTGCAGAATGATGAGTTCACTAAGGAGCTCTTTAGGTTTCTGCAGCTTCTCTGTGAGGGCCATAACAATGGTAGGTGGATGCTTTCCCATACACCAAGATTAAAAACATGATACCTCAAGCTGCCTATGAATGATTAAAAACAACAACAAAAAAATGTCTAAATTACCTATCGACAATAAATTATTGCTTGATCTTTTTTTTTCGCATCTCTTTTTTTAGATTTTCAAAATTTCCTAAGGACTCAGACAGGGAACACAACTACAGTCAACATAATCATTAGTACTGTGGACTACCTGCTAAGACTGCAGGTATCACATTGCTGCATATAGAGCTTTAAATATTCCATTACAAAAGGTATATATGCAGTTAATTTAGGTGTCGTTTCTCTATTAGGAATCCATTAGTGATTTCTACTGGTACTACTCTGGTAAGGAAGTGATTGATGAGGCCGGTCAGCGGAACTTCTCCAAAGCACTAGCAGTGGCAAAACAGGTGTTCAACTCTTTAACAGAGTATATACAGGTATGTTATCACAACAATCCAAATAAGAACTGTCTAATATCTCAGCTACAATATGTTAATACTTTTTCAATGCTTCAATGTTCAGAAAGGCTGTTTCTCATTGTTTGAGCCTCTGTTTTCACCTTTGTATCTTTTTTGTGCTGTGTGCTCCAGGGTCCGTGTATAGGGAATCAGCAGAGTTTGGCTCACAGCAGGCTGTGGGATGCAGTGGTGGGATTCTTGCACGTTTTTGCCAATATGCAGATGAAGTTATCTCAGGTATGTACTTTATCTACAACAATGCAGATGTATCAGTCACATAACTCAAGGGACGTGTGTGGACAATGCTGTATCTACACATAGCAACTTGGCAAATAACCAAATTTCAGTTGTATCTTTAGGTACCCTGTTCCTAGCACCCTGTCATAAAAATGCTAAAGATGCCAAAGATAGTTTGAGTGGCATAAAATTGTATTTTTGCATCAACAAAGTGACTCCAAAAGAACTAATTGCAGAAAACATGGCATAAAAAAATAAGTGGCAGGGCTAAAAAATATATATCTACAGCAGTATCCAAGTACTAACCAAGAAGTCTTCAGGGCTCATATAGGATAGATTAGATTAAACTTTATTAATCCCTTTGGGATCCATTTTCCTAGCAAAATGTAAAGAAAGGAGGGATGT
Organism: Bujurquina vittata; assembly: GCA_015106715.1. Taxonomy (NCBI): domain Eukaryota; kingdom Metazoa; phylum Chordata; class Actinopteri; order Cichliformes; family Cichlidae; genus Bujurquina; species Bujurquina vittata. The sequence goes on from VUQK01015715.1 coordinate 26,906, forward strand.
CTCAAGCCTTCTGCATTCAACATTGTAATGTTGATCTAATTGGAAATAAGGGGAGAGACGTGGCATAAATGCCACTGGTAATGTTTATATGAAACTGCTTGTGCTGTAGGAAAAATCTGAACACCGCTGGTGTTTTATCTGTTGTCACTAGAGGTCTCTCCAGGCTCATTGATAATCTCACGCTACTGCAGTACAATTACATATGTCATTACACTCAGCGACATGAAATACAACTCCATTTTTGATATGCCCAATAAAGCAGGAGTGGGATGAAATCCAACCACCTAATCTTATTTAGTGGTCATCACAAAGGGCTGGGTCTGACAGCAGAAGCCAGGATGAGGAAGAGCGCAGGTGCATCATAGTACACTTCAGATTTATGGCACATTGAATACAGAGCCCATAGAGACCCTAAACGAGTCAGCCTGACCTCGCCATCTGTTCCTAGACAGCAAAATAACATCGACCCTGGTAGTGATGAATCGATGTTACCTAGAAGGACCTTCTGAGCCACATTGGGGGCTATTGGAAGTCCCTACTATATGAACAGCCTTGATCTCTTCAACTCGCTCTGCATCACAGGGATATTAAAGAGTGTGGCTGTACCCTTACAGTTAGATCTGTGTGACATATTATACTATGACTCACAATGTTTCCCCTTTTTTTCTAACAGGACTCCAGTCAGATTGAATTACTAAAGGAGCTACTGGACCTGCAGAAAGACATGGTTGTCATGATGCTCTCGCTACTTGAAGGTTTTTTCTTTTTTTATGACATCATATACATACAGTATAATCATATATATAAGCTTTGTCAGGAGCAGTAGTTACAAAGATAACGTGTTCTGTGACTTTCAGCAATCAGGTTTATTTGCTTAAAATAATCAAATGCGTACCACAGCAGATTTGCCTACATGGTGTGTTTTTAATGAGTTTACTGATTTACCACTTTACTACTTCACAGGTAATGTTGTAAACGGAACTATTGGCAAACAAATGGTGGACACCTTGGTGGAATCTTCCAGCAATGTGGAGATGATCCTGAAATTTTTTGACATGTTCCTCAAGTTGAAAGACTTGACCACTTCGGACAGCTTCAAGGAGTACGACCCTGAGAGGAAAGGGGTCATCTCAAAGAAGGATTTCCAGAAGTCCATGGAGAACCAGAAGCAGTATTCTCAGTCCGAGATTGAGTTTCTTCTCTCCTGCGCTGAGGCTGATGAGAATGATATGTTCAACTATGAGCTGTTTGTGGAGAGGTTTCACGAACCAGCAAAAGACATCGGTTTTAACGTTGCAGTGTTGCTAACCAATCTCTCAGAGCATATGCCTCATGACGCACGCCTCTCAACGTTCCTGGATCTGGCTGAAAGTGTCCTCAGCTACTTTGAGCCTTACCTGGGTCGCATTGAAATCATGGGTGGAGCCAAGCGCATCGAGAGAGTTTACTTCGAGATCAGCGAGTCAAGTCGTACGCAGTGGGAAAAGCCTCAGGTAAAAGAGTCAAAGCGGCAGTTCATCTTTGATGTGGTCAATGAGGGCGGAGAGAGCGAGAAGATGGAACTGTTTGTCAACTTTTGTGAGGACACAATATTTGAGATGCAGCTGGCCTCTCAAATTTCAGAGCCAGACCCTGTTGAGCGTCCGGAGGAGGAAGATGATGACATCCAGAACATGGTGGAAAACCAGGAAGAGGAAGATGAGGAGAACGTGATGATGGAGTCTTCCTCAGCATTTACAATCGCATGTATCTCCATGAGAAAGAGCTTGTGTCACTTCCGACAGCTGTTTACTCTTAAAAGCATGAGGCGGCAGTTCAGGAAATTCAGGAAGATGAGTGTGAGGGAGATGGTGCGAGGCTTCTTCTCCTTCTTCTGGATGATCATCACAGGCCTCTTTCACTTTGTTTACAGCCTTGTTTGGGGTTTCTTCCACATCTTGTGGACCACTATGTTTGGGGGTGGCCTCGTTGAAGGGGCTAAGAATATGAAGGTTACAGATATTTTAGGAAACATGCCAGACCCCACTCAGTTTGGAATCCATGGAGATGTATTGGAAACAGAAAAGATGGAGGCAAGTGAAGCATCAGCGTTGGCGGAGCTGGGTCAGATGGCTCAAGGGGATGCAGGAGAGGCGGACCTGATGGCTGAGCTACTCAACATACAGCCAAAGAAGGAGGGCAAACATGGGGCCGAGCCCGGTTTGGGGGATGTATCTGAAGTGGTGGTGGGAGATGCCCCATCGATAGCCAGTGCTGTCAGGCAGAAGAAGGCACAGGTAAGTAATTTTTCTTAGAAAATGGAATATTAAGACGTCTTAATTAGTAGAAACTGGCGGGTACTGTAATTAATAATTAAAATGATAATCTACAAATTCTAGATGGCTGCAAAGAAGAGGGCAGCAAATGGAGACTACAAATCGGATACAGAGAAGGGAGAGTGAGTGTAATTTGTTCAATGGTCTATAATTGCAATTATAATAATTTTTTATGTACTTCTGATGATTGCAGCATCTCTAAGATTTATAGCATCCAGTTTTCCGATGGCATTACTGATGGTATTGTTTTTTACAGGGGACCTATTACCTACATTTCCAGTTCCATTTTTTTCTTCTGAGATTTTGTTAGAATAGCTTTATAGGATTAACAGTTAAAAAAAAAATGTTATTGCAAAAAGAGCTTTAGCTTAAAGGCCTTCCTTCTTAAAGGTGAACTTTCTTCTGATTGGCTGCCTGTCACCTGGTTTCAGTAAACAGAACCTAGTGCTTGTTATTCCCACTTCCTCATTTCAGGCACAACTAGATCCTGTGATGACTATCAGCGTGGCTCAGGAGCAGAGAAAAACTTTGAATCCAAGCATCGTGAGCTGCCGGAAGCCTAAGCTTTTGGCCCACAGGGATAAACTTCATTATCTGAATTTTTACCCACGTATAATATGAGCATCCTGCACTGGGATGATAACAGCATATACTGTGTGTGACAAAAATAAAGAAAAGCACAGTAGGTCCCCTTTACCTGTAATAGATGTTGGCTATTTAACTGAGGTCCAAGAGCAGGCTCTGGGTGTACTTGTCCAGTTGTATACGTATAGTATCCATTTTTTGTTTCTCCACATTAAGTATACATCTGTGTCTATGAACACAATTTGCCATTCTATCACTAATAAAGAATTCATGCTTGCAGTTCAGAAGACGGTGAGAAGAAAGACCATGACAAGACTAGAGACGAAGCTCCTCCAGATCTGTCAGTAGAGGAGAAGAAAGCCCCGAAGAAGAGGCTCGGCTTGAAAAAAGAACCACCAGAGGCTTTCATGGCTAGCTTCTTTGCTGGCTTGGAAGTCTACCAGACTAAGATGCTGGTCAGATACTTTCCTCACTGCAGTCCTAAGAACACAACTGTTAAATTAAGCATGCACACCAGCTTATTTCACATAAAAACTTTGCACAAAGATGATCATGATTTACCTTTTCACAGAACTACCTGGCGAGAAATTTCTACAATCTCCGCTTCTTGGCACTTTTTGTAGCATTTGCTATCAACTTTATTCTCCTCTTCTACAAAGTAAGTTTGCAGTTAAACTACCATTTTCTATACCATCCAAGGGTCACACGTTTTTGTAAGTAGTCTGTTTGACAATTTTGTTTCATCGCCTTTCAGGTGACCGGCGATTACTCAGATGATGAAGACCCCTGGAACGGACGAGGCAGAGCTGGGGAGGAGGAAGACGAGGGAGCGCTTGAGTACTTCGTCCTGCAGGAGAGCACAGGTTACATGGCACCAACACTTCGCTGTCTGGCAATACTACACACAATCATATCTTTCCTGTGTGTGGTGGGATACTACTACCTAAAGGTACAGTAACAAGCATGCACACTAATTTTTTAACAGTTTTAATGTGGTATCTTAATTTTTAAGTCATTTGCATTTAAGTGAAAAAATAAGACACCTAAATCTAAAATGCAATATTTAGAAAATTAAATAACTTGTTTAGTTTTATGTATGTTTTATATAAACTCATGCATGCACACACACGCACACACACACACATACACACTGATGATGCAACCAAATTTCTTGTGTGTTCAAGGTGCCTTTGGTAGTGTTCAAGCGGGAGAAGGAGATAGCGAGGAAGTTGGAATTTGCCGGCCTCTACATCACCGAGCAGCCGTCTGATGACGACATTAAAGGACAGTGGGACAGACTGGTCATCAACACCCCGTGAGTCAGCTGCAGCACTTTTATTAAACGATGACTCGTAATCTTGTGCAAACAGAAGTTTAATTTGTTTTTGTTTTTTTCTTTGCTCTTTTTTTTTTAATCAGTTCTTTTCCCAACAACTACTGGGATAAATTTGTCAAGCGCAAAGTAAGTGGCTTTATGTAATTTCCCTTTAATCTGCTGTGCACACAAGGTGTAAATGAAATCTGGTTACACACTTGCTAAATGTCAGCTGCAGTGTCTCTTATATTCCCGTGTGGCTGCTGTTTGTAGGTGATAAAAAAGTATGGAGACCTTTATGGAGCAGAGAGGATAGCAGAGCTGCTGGGGTTGGACAAGAGTGCCCTGGATTTCAACCCTACAGAGGAAACTGTTGCCAAGGAGGCTTCACTGGTGTCGTGGTGAGAGATTGGGCTGATAAAGAGCAGACAGCCCAGGGCTGCTTGGAGCAAAAATAGAGGTCAAACAGAAAATGTGAGCCCTTCATATCAACTTTTTTCTGTTTGCCAGGTTGAGCTCAGTCGATACGAAGTACCACGTCTGGAAAATGGGGGTTGTGTTTACAGACAATGTAAGTATAAAAATACGTTTGCTTTGTTTAGAAGTTTTATTGATGGTGGATTCAATTATTTGACAACTGAACAGGCTGATGGATGATTTTATAACAGGACAAACAGATTCTGATCTATTTTGTTTCTCCACCAGTCATTCTTGTATCTAGTTTGGTACACCACCATGTCCATTCTGGGTCACTACAACAACTTCTTCTTTGCTGCCCATCTGTTGGACATCGCCATGGGCTTCAAGACCCTCCGTACCATCCTCTCCTCTGTCACGCATAACGGCAAACAGGTGAGGAGGAAATGGATGCAGCTCTTCTTTCAGACAGCAGGGGTCACTGCAGAGTTGATGGTGAAACACAGTTTGCTACAGTCCTGACTCACTGATGGCATGTCAGGAATGCCATTCAAAATGTGCTAAATGGTGCTTTTCTGCATACGCAGAATGATAGAACACTGTTTTAATATACAGTGCAGTTATTTTAATGTGGCCTTAAATAACAGCACAGTTATGTTAATATTAAGTATTTATGTCCTTAAAAAGCTACTTTAAGCAAATTTGACTAAAAGACTTGGTTTTACAGTTGGTTATAGCAGCATATTATTGGCATGGTCTATCAGCGCCTGAGACAAATTCTGTTTCTCTTCCTGTACAGGAAGAGATCACCTAGTAGATACTGTATGTGTTGTTTCTTCTTCTTGTATGAGATAATTGAAATGCTCTCAGTATCCTTTGACATTTCAGTTCAAATGGCTCACATGGCTTAATTTAAATCCCACCATAGAATGTCAGTTCTTGCAATAATTCCCATGTGAACTGACCAGAGGGACAAAATTTAATGTCACCTCAGTCTCCGAGGGTGGAACTACACCAAAATGGCAAGGCCACAAGGAATCAGCGACATCTCCCAGACACAGCCGCCTGTGGCCTGATCAATCATGCTGTCAATCCAAATGCGGTTTACTGGGGCCCCACTGCTGTTGGCTTTCAGGTTTACAACTGGCTGAGCCGCAACTGAATGCATTTTTTATTACATGTGAAATAATAGACTGCTTTTATATGTACTATAAATAAATAACTCCATATTTGAGATTTCTTATTGCACTAAACTTTCTCATTTTTTCCACGCATTTGAACTTTTCCCCTTCTCCCAACTCACTTTTCTCTTGCCATTGGCAATCTAATTTTGTTTCTCAAGAGGATTTTGCCAATTTTTTTTATAGAAAACAAATGGAAGCCAGCAGCTCTGCCCCTGCTGTGTCCATTGTGCGTCTAATGGAAATATATAAATAGCAAAAAAAAAAAATGCAGATTTCACTGACTGCCGACTGTTTTTCTCTGTAGCTGGTGCTGACAGTGGGCCTGCTAGCTGTTGTGGTCTATCTCTACACTGTGGTGGCCTTCAACTTCTTCAGGAAGTTTTACAACAAGAGCGAGGATGAGGACGAGCCGGACATGAAGTGCGATGACATGATGACGGTAAACTGGAGTTACACTTTCTCAAGAAACAGATTTGGGCTTGTTGCTTAAAATAACCCACAACTTAATGCTCAGCCTCACATTTCAATTAGACCTCCATCTGTGCTCCCACAGTGCTACCTATTCCACATGTATGTGGGGGTAAGAGCAGGAGGAGGGATAGGGGATGAGATCGAGGACCCAGCTGGCGACCCCTATGAGCTCTACCGCATCCTGTTTGACATCACATTCTTCTTCTTTGTTATCGTCATCCTCTTGGCCATCATCCAGGGTAAGTTCATGCTCTGTACACCCCTTCCTAAAAATTCCTAATTTCAACCTTATTTATGAGTATTTAAAAGGAGCAACCCACAAGCCTTAGAGGCCTATGCAAGAGTGCTAACTCGTCACAGCTTCGCAGTACTACATGCAGCTTTGCAATGTTCACAGCAGTTCATTTGTGGTTGCAGGTTTGATCATTGATGCCTTTGGAGAGTTAAGAGACCAACAGGAACAGGTCAAAGAGGACATGGAGGTGAGAGGATATTTCACCCTAACTTGCAGCACTGAAGCAGGGATGTAGGGGCAGCAGGAGTGAAATCATAGGTCTTATATATAAAAAAAAAATGGACTTAGCTTCCAGGCGTGTGAAGAGAAGCCATTGCAAAAGTGGCTTAAACCACATTAGTTCTAACGGCCATCAGGGGGCGACTTCTATGGTTGCAAAAAGAAGTCTGACTGTATAAAACTCTATGGCGTAACAGCCTCCGGCTCCCTTGTCCTGTGGCCTCAATTAACACTTTCTTGGCGAGCTAAAAGTTGCAACCAATAGTTTCACAAACCACTGAAAACAGCCTGATTCTGATTTTGCAAATTATGACTTCCATTGCCATAATAAATGTGATATAATAAATGGTGGGCTGACCTCATAACTGAAGAGTTGCTTCAGAACAGAAAGATGCTGAACGCTCAGCTGGACCCTTCATAACAGCACCTCCCTAACCAATGGACTACATAATGGTGGTCACGTCCACCTTTCATATCATCTAAAGATTATGGCCTTATTAGTGGACTCCTTTAAATGTGTATGTTTTATATTTTAAAATACAGTTTGCCTTTTTTTTGCACTATCATACTCAGCCTGGGCTACTTTGAGGGAAACGTACCCTTTAATGCCCTTTTTTGATCACATGGTGAGTTTAGACGTGTCACACTCTTTTGTGAGCTCTCCGTCTCTCTCGAGTATTTAAACAGTCACTGTGACAGGCAAGCGAAGATCGGAGTGCACATGGGAATATAAATATTTCATTTACAGTGAGTGATTAAAGTTTAATTTTGGAAACATATTTGATGATGTACAATCTTGTAGCCTAAGTGAGAGCAGAGTTTGGTGCTCTCAGTTAGCCCAGATAACTCCAAATGACTTTGTCTGGGTTATTTTCTCAGACTGAATGTCCCTATAGAGCTACTGTTGTCCATAGGCTGAGTAGGACTAAGCATAATGAGTAACCTGACCTTAACATTGTAAAATATGTGGAAAAAAAAAAGAAAATCTAATGCCCCATAGTCAAACTCTTCAATGAAGCGCAGAGAAATAACAACGTATGCCTTATATTCATGTTTTTGCTTTCTGTCTTCAGACCAAATGTTTCATCTGTGGGATCGGTAATGATTACTTTGACACAACACCCCATGGGTTTGAGACCCACACCTTACAAGAGCACAATCTGGCTAACTATCTGTAAGTATCCTGCCTGATCAGAAATATTTTTTTGCAATATTTCTGTAGTAATCTTTCACCGTCTGTATCACCGCTTTTCTGTAATTAAACCGCATGATTGATGCTTTAGCACGTTGCTGCAGCACAAATACCAAAGTCACTGATAGCTGCGGTGATCCAGAACACTAGATCCCATCAGGTATTATTTCCATTTGTCTGCATTTCCCCCGCACGCACTTCTTAGCCAGTGTTTCTGTATAATAATGTACCAGTAACAATAGAAAGTCTCAGTCCATTTGCTCTCGCAGTCAGCTGGCCGGAGGATATGAGAGTGACCTCATTATGTTGCTTCATTACTATTTAATGCCATGAACTTTATTGGAAAATAGGCTTGTGATAGCATGCTCTCATTCAATATTCATCATGATTTGGCATGCCGCGATGCCCATAGAGATACAGCGGCCCATTGCCATTTACGCTTGATTTGGGAAACAACAGGTGATTTGGTGATAGAGATGATGTGGCGTAACTTTACTTAGACGCTAGCATCAGAAATTGTGACACCTAGTGACAGAGAGCTTGACATTTACATGATTAATGTTGTCGGAATCAAATGTGTCGCAGTAAAGCTTTTCGTGTCTACGATAATGGGCTTAGAGACAAGAATGCATTTTGTCTTTAATATTTATGCTTTTTTTTTTATTTCTTCTTGTTTTTCTTATAAAGGTTTTTCCTGATGTACCTCATCAACAAGGATGAGACAGAGCACACTGGGCAGGTGGAATATCATTTTATCCTAATTACCTTTCTCTGAAGAATCTTAATGCACTGAATGATACTGTTACTGTCAGCGCTTGTGTGCTGGTGTGCATATAAAAATTTTTAATTGCCATTTTTCAATATTTACCCATTTTTGCAGTGCAATTAAAAGTGTTGTTTTAACTACAGGACCCCATTTGTGGTCTTTATAGTATTAACTAAGATTGTGTTAAACACACAGAGATAAAGTTTTGTTGGAAAGAACAAAACTCATTTTGGCTCATATTTATCAGGATAAAGTGGGAAAATTAATGCTGCTTAATAATAATTCGGCTGTGTACTTAGCTACTAGTTAACTGTTTTGCCTCTCTGGGATGAGACAGTATACTCCCTAAATACAAAAAGAATTTGACAGACAGCAAAATCGATGGCCACCAGCTCAGACCGTCACCTCCTACAGACATACTTTAGCCAAGTTTTAATTAATTTATTTTTTATTACCAGTTAAACAGTTTTGAGCTAAGCACTGATGCTGGTTTGTGTCCAGGAGTCCTACGTGTGGAAGATGTATCAGGAGCGCTGCTGGGACTTCTTCCCAGCTGGAGATTGCTTCCGCAAACAGTACGAAGATCAGCTTGGATAGAGCAGATGCATCCTCCTTACCTCTATCTACGTGGCCTGCTGGAACATGTAGTCTTACCTACATCTGCTGGAATAAAAAACACACAAACATATATTTAGAGACCTCCCATTACTGGATTGGACTGGTGTGAGGAGAGACAAAAGAAAATGATGTACCCTTTGATGTACCAGTGTATGAGGAAATGATCTGTAACCTGCCCAGACATTTAAGTTTTCTTTTAGTTTGGGGACTCGTTTTTGACAGCGTGTTGCCTTTTACTCCACATAACCCCCAAATCATTGCACAATGTTTGTTTGTTTTTGTCTTTTTGAGAAATACTGGGTTGTGTGGGGTTATGGGATAATATGTCAGTCATATTATGCACAATATATGAATGTTGAACTTGAGACTTAATGCCAAAAGAAAATCAGTGGAGTACAGTAGATATACATAGTGCGCAAAAAATGTGATTTTTCCAGATGTTGTAACGTTATCTATTGAGATGGAATCTATAGGATGAAGTGGCAAAAGGTTTATTGTGTAGGATTTTTTTTTAAAAATGCCTAAATTTCTTCATGAAGTGCCTTACAGTACTGTATCTACATTACAATGAAGCTATGCAAACCTTTTTTTTCTTTATTGTATGTAAGTACAGTAGTTTCCCTGGAGCAGTAACAAGTAGCTGTCCAGATATGTAGTTTGTGGCTGAACCTTTTCATTTGAACGTGGAAGAAGAGCATTGGGATTATTTATTTTGTTGCTGAATGCAGCATAACTGCAAATGTTCAAGATACACAGTGTATAAATGACACAACAGAATTTACTGAACACTTTCAAACAAGAACAGAAAAAAAATGAATTGCTATTGTATGGCCATTTGTATGTAATAGCTTTGCTGATCTGTGCATTTCTTTTGATGGGGAAAAAAAATAAAGAAATCAGTGCAAGAAATGTTTGTGTTTACTGTACATTGTTGTTTTTTGTTAAATATTTGAAACCTTTATTTCTTTTAAGAAAAAATATGTTTCTGAAGCTCTCAGTGACAATCACCTCCAAGTCCAAGTGCCCTGAGACAGTGAGTCATTTCCAGCCCAAAATCAGCAAGATGCAACATCTGTTGGTCCAGGTCTTTTCAAAATAAGAGACCAGCTGTGCACGTATATCCTTTGGCTTTATTTCCGAGTTAATTTCATTCACCCCAAACCTCAAAGCTATATCATAACTCTGACTTCCCTGTAGCTTTTAATTATGATTTAGTAATAATCAGTGGCAGAGTAGGTGTATACTTCTGGTGGGCCAGGGTGGTAGGCCAGGGCCTCAGCAGGCTGCGTGATGGGAGTTCTAGACCTATTACCCATGGTGCCACCTGTCAGCTCACATCATGTCACCACACCTTAGGCACCACGCAGTGCTGAAGCCTGCCGCTGAGAGCAACTCTACCTCCTCAGCTTAAGCCTCAAACAGCTCTGGCATGTTGACTATTTTGTATACCCCAGCATGTTGTGTGTTATACTTTTTTGAAATTAAAAACTGACTCATTGTTATTCGTCTTCCACAGAAGACTATTGCGAAGCAATAAAAAGCTGCAATTAGCACCAATTGTTTTTAAAAGCTGCTACTGTCATAGTAAAGTAAATATTTAATATACAGTGTTTTGAGTGCATTAAAGCAAAGGCAGCCTCGGTTTAAAGCTTCATATGTAATGTTCTGTGCTCTAAAAAGCAAATGGGCTCCTACATTATTTAGCATGCTATGTAGCCATAAAGGCAGCAGTAGGAGACACTAGTGTGCAATATCAGCGATGTGACTTCCATATGAAGCTGTGCCAACATGAATTCGCAACAATTAAGGCATTTATGATGACACACACACACACCTATAACAAAATCATGTTTACCAACAAACAACTAACATATTATGTGTGTTGCGCACACA
>VUQK01015715.1:47712-62262 GCA_015106715.1 Bujurquina vittata
CCCTACCCCCGAAACCCGATGAATCAGGAATTTTCACCAGTTTGGGAAACCATCTGTGTTTTTTTTCCATTAAGGGGCCTCCCAACCCCCCCCCCCCCACTTCATCAAGGATAAACTTTACATTATGTCTATTAATTATTCAAGGATGTTGAGATGGTATGATCTAACCAATATGCAACAAGGAGCCCCGTATTCTGTGGTTACTGCTTCATATTTGCTAGCATGCCAACACACATATTCATGACAAAGTAATGCAACAGTGCTTCTGACTCATATTACTGAAATTGTCCACATCTGACTGAAACAATATGGAAAGACTTGCTTGAGGCAAAAACACTGCATGGTTGAACCAAATGGGGGATTGTGTGATATAACGAGAAATTCATGTCATTTGTTGGTGTACGGTGGGATATAAAATTGTCTGCATAAATGATGGGGGATCACATAAAGGGCACTGGCTGTATGCCTAAAATAAACACCTTAGCAGAGAGTTGGGGTGGTGCTGAGTAAATAGCTTCCAGGTATTAGCCCCCTAAGGACTCCTGACAGACATCTCTCCCAATGGGTGCATTAGGATGGATGCATGCGGCACTCATCTTAATGCTTTGAGGAACAAACACTACTTTAATGTAGCGTAATCTTCATCAAGCTTAAGCATAGCGACCACTGCTAAGAATAAAATGATGTTCAGCAAGTCTAGGCAAGCCCTTAATATGCACACAAACACTTGGAGATATTTCAGTTAACTCTCATTAACAGTTTGCAGATTTGGAATTAGAACAGAGACAACAGTTTGGTGGAAAACAGAAAAAATCATGTAGATGCACAAGTATTTTTTTCTTTTCTTTTCTTTTTTTTTAAACCTGCCATCTCCGGCAGCTCTCTGCAATTGGAATGGTGATCCAAATGCACTGATGTATCAAACACATTTGCTTTTACAAGAACAGCTCTATCAGTTTCTATAGGCTATTCTTGTTTATTTATTTATTTTATTTATTTATATTTTTATTTAGTTATTCATGCCAGGCATGCCAGGCAATAGGGAAGAGGAGGAGAAAAAAAAAAGTAAATAAATAAATTTTAAAAAAGGAAAAAAAGGAGAAACAAAGGGAAGAAAGGAAAAGTGGATATACATACATACACATATTCACATATTTATACATATGCATATACATATACACACAGTTCTGCTGTTTGTGTGTATCTGCCTCTGTCATGGAATGTACTCAATAATGAGGGCAAGAAACTGCAACCATGCCCTTGGCGATCCAGAGGCGAATAGGGAAGGACTCAGATGCACAACTATTGATGTGTGTTGATGTGTGTTGCGGTGGTTACTACTGTAACTATTGTTTTCACTGATTCAATCAATATAGTGCCAAATAACAACAGTCATCTCAAGGAGCTTTATATTATAAGGGAAAGACCCTACAATAATTACAGAGAAAACCCAACAATCAAATCAACCCCCTACGAGCAAGCACTTAGCGACAGTGGGGAGGAAAAACTCCCTTTTAACAGGACGAAACCTCCAACAGAACCAGGCACAACATAAACCCTAAAGAGTTTGTAATGGCCAATAAATGAAAATTTAAAAGTAAAAAAAGATGAGCGAAAGACCCTTCAGCTATATTATGAATGTTTATGTTGCATAGTTTATCCACCAGACAGCACTCTGCAACTTCCCTGCTGGCACCAATTTGGAATGCTACAAACAAACGCAGCAAACAGCTGATTCAAGCAGAGTCGGGCAGAGCGCAAATGTATAATCCATGCCTGGTTGTAAGAGCAAAACAAGTTTATATCTGAACCGCATTATCATATTATCTTCATAAAGACTCATAAATAACAACACGTAACAAATGTTATCTATGTAAGAAGGGAAAACAATTGGCCAATACATTACATTTTAAACCACCAAATATCGGCATCATGTCAGTCTTAAAAATCCTATGTTGGTCACGTTCTAGTCTAAGGCACGGCATCCAAAATTTTTAAATTTACAGCATGTTGTTATTGGAAATTTTTTAGACTCAGACCTCTACACTCATCAGAGCAGAGGAGACTGGCAACAGTGAAAAACTTTAAAAAGTTTAAATGAGTAGTACATCCCCATTTATATTCATAATATCACACACACGCTGCTGCATTTCTTTTCTTCAAACAATCCATTTTTTTAACCTCATTAATTTAATCTTTTACTTTCTCCCAGTGAAACAGAACCTGTGGAGCCGAAATTAAAAAAACACACACACATAAAACGAAAGCATTGTTCTTTAAAATGAGCTTCTGCTTTAGGTCTCCAGTTCTTTAAATAATCAGTTGATTACGGTGTCACCATAAAGAGCACGGGAAAATCAGTTTACCTCAGAGCAAATTGATATTTACATATTAAAGTTCATTCAAATCTAAAAAGGTCAATTAAACTAGCTGAAGAAAGACGTAGCATAGGTAATGAAATATTGTTATCGGAATTTAATAGACTGCGAAGCGTATTAATTTGATGATATCTGCTGATGATGTATCCTTCCCCGCTGGGCCGTGCTGTTTTCAAGCCATCCGCAGGAGAAATTAAGATTCGGCCACAGTCGCGGCATGCCTGGAGAAACCTTTATTTCCAGCTAACTGTGCTGGCAAGTTAATGCCAAACAAAATGAGAGGAAAGTCACAACAGAAACTGTGCTCAAAGCACAGGCTGCTGACTTTACTGTCAAAACTTACTATATATTTTCACTCAGTCAGGGGGGGACCACATCCCAAATTCACGCCTCACATCTCAAAGTTTCACTCTAATGGGACTGACAAAGGAATAGCCTATTAAACTAGTTTTGACCAAACATATGTCTATGTACAATTCTGTGTCCCTTGGGTGCCATTAGAAAGGGCGACGAGTCTGGCCTCTGTTCCCAGTGAGGGGCTAAGCTGCTGTAATTTGCGGCTTCAGAACAGTGAGTGGAGGCAGACCCTCCATGTGGCTGTGTCGGGGCTTCGCAGAGCCTCGATAATGAGGCAGGTTGCCTCATTAAAAGCCATGAAGCTTGCACACAAAAGAACCTCACATCAAAAGCCTCCATGCTGCCTTTAGTATGTCTCGGCACACATGCTTTCGACCACAGCGGTAACACCGCAATATTAGAGTCGCACAAAAGACCTCTCTGCTTCTGTGCTCACTCTCTTTTGCTTTAGCACCTAAAGGCAATTGTGTGTTTTGCTTTTGCAAATAATTAATCTTTCCTTCTTCTTTTTTTTTTAATTAAGAGGGGAAAAAAATACAAGAACACGAATGGGCTCTTAAATCTGGGCAGCAGAGGTTGCAGAACAAGGATCAGAGAATTCCCACGGTGGATGCAGGCGTAGGTCATGCATGTAAAGCAAATGCTTCACTTTATTTTTAACCAAGCTAGCAGCATGCTTCTATAAAAGCCGATGCCTGTTAGACAACCCAGCACATTTTTGCAGACAAAAATGTCCCTACAGCTATGAGCTGGACTGCAATTTGTTATAGACTCATGCTCCCCTAAAGGTGAATTTTATTAACTTTGGTGATCTCCTGACATTTTTACTCTTGCTAAACATTAGCAGTGTCTTGAGTTGAAAGTTTTTACATTTGGTTAATGTGTCAAAGTGCAATGGGAAGCATTACAGTGTGCCTAGTCCAGCTTCACCTAGCATGGCTGCAGACTGTCTAGCTTGCTTAATAAGTAGAGGGGAAAAACTGAATCCATTGCTTAGGGTTACGGTAATGAAGGGTGCAGTGCATTTCTTCCACACCACACTTGCAAAGAATCATGGTCAATCAAATCATTATCTTCACAAAAAGAACAACACTTTCAAATAATCTGTTGCAGGAAGGTCATTATAAACCTATTGACAAAGTGTGAGATAACAACAAAACAAAAAAACAAACATGTTTTTCTAAATTGGTTTTTGCTTCTCTAATCCCACTGTTGTTAAGCTTCCCAATATTATTTCAGTAGAAATAGTATTATAATGATATGATTTCAGCATAAATCCTATTGCAATGTGAGGTACAGTGTCTGTAAATGATCATTTATCATACGTTTCTGTTTCTTAAATCACGTTCTTTGTGGCGTGTCGTATTTTCTCAATGAAAGAAATCTCATAACAGCTTTACACACTTCTACAAAAATAAATTCCTTTTCATAAAATAGTATCTCTCTTTTTCAAAAGTACATCTTTACTCAAGTGATTCTCAAACTGTGGGGCGGGCCCTGTTGGTGAGGCATTGCAGCTCATTAGTTCTAATGAGCGTGAAACTCTATATTTGGTACGACCACCTTTATTCTTCATCACAGCCTCAGGAATCGTTTTCTAGGCTTCTTAAAGGACATTCAAATCTCTTCTTTGGATGTTGGCTGCTAAGATGATCCCATACGGCTTAAATAAAGTTAAGGTATGAACTCTGAGGAAGGTAATCTATGACTGATTCTGTTCCTTTGTGTGTGTGTGTGTGTGTGTGTGTGTGTGTGTGTGTGTGTGTTTGCAATCATTATCATGCTGAAAAGTAAATCCAGTTCCAATAAAATGTTTTCCAGTAGGTGAATGAAAATCTGCTGGTACTTTTCATAATTCTATCAGATTTTGACAACTCAACACCACAGGCTAAAACACGGCCCCAAACCATGACAGAGCCTCCTTTTTTACGGGTACGCTGCACACCATGTTGGAATATACCTTTGTTCTGTGAATATGGTCAAGTGCAAGGACTGGAAAAAGGAGCCAACGTTCAAAGAAAAACTTTGAAAGACCTTCAGAAAACCTGGAGAACCATTCCTCAAAACCACCACTTGGCAAAATATAAAGACATGAAGGGTGGCTCAAGACTTTTGAACAGGAATGTAGGTCACAGTGGTATTTTGGCATGTAAGGTTAAATGGGTGATCATCAGTCATGTGCAATGAATTTGTACTTTTGGTGCCAGTGATGATCTTATCCGCCTGTTTTTATGATAAATTCTGCCGAAATTCCACATTTATCATTTGAAACTTGAAGCAGAGACTCTAACACTTTTTTTTGATTGAGCCACTAAATAATTTCTCTTATTCCATTTCTTCTTCTGGCATTTTGCCATTGAGCTTTATGGACTCGCATGTTGACTGATGCTGTGTGACTGTGACAGGAGGCAGATGAGATGCGCTCTGACAGTTGCCAGCAAATGTCAGGTGTCAGACATTATGCGTACAGACAAGACTGAGAGAGAGGAGTCAGGCCTGAGCTTTACCGGTTTGATAGCACGTATGTTTTTCTCTGTCCCTGGACATATTTAACAATGTGGATACCATGTACAGCAGGAAAAGTTAGACTACTTTCACTGCTGATTTCACATTTAGGCTCTTTAAACACATAAGCACTGAACCATGGGTCCGCAGGTGCGCTGGGGTGAATTGAGGTAAGCCTTTAGAGCTCCTCAGGCCATAAGGAGGGCAATGAGGTATGGATGAGGATAAGCAGGCGCACTTTGCTCAGGCATGAAATACTTTCCAAGGAATGTGGACAGAGATACGGAGAGAGGCAAAATGATAAAGAACGAAAATGACAGAATGAAGAAGAGGAGGCGGAAAAAATGAGTGAGTCACCATGGAGAACACAAAACACATTCTTTTGTTCTCATGCAAATGAGTCACGATGTATTAATTTGAAATGCTGGTTCTGAACATTTTTCATTTGTTCACATTGTTGTATGATCTATGATATTTTGGCTAAACTGATGTCCACATTCGGAGAAATGTCACTAATTTTCAAATCTAGACTATGACTTTAACTCTGCTTCTTTGCCTGGGAGCTGGTGAGCCAAAGAGGCCAAGAGTAGTGAGTGTGATGACAGCCCTGGGGGCAGGAGTAAAGTGAAAAGCCTCCTTATGGCGTGTGATTTGAGTATTCTGTGGAAGTGCGTCCAAGTATTCCACCAACTGCTGCTGTAACTCATTATCTGACTCCATGACACTGAGCTGAGAGGAGCTGTTCATGCATTTTTATCTTTCAGGTTCTAAGCACTGAATCTGAACTATTTTACATGCTTTTGTGATCAAAAACACACTATTGCCATTACGCCATGCTGGAAGCACAGCGTTAAGAGTGTATGCTGTTCCATTGATAATGTCTGCTTTCAGTAACCTACTGGCCAAAAGTAGTTGCACAGTTAACTTAGCCTGGGTGTATATTGATATTCGTAAAACCATGGTTCATTCCATCAAGGATAAATGTGGTCATATTACGGCAATGATCGTAGCATATGTATCTATATATGTCTGTAGGTACCCTGTCTCCACCTTAACAGGTGAACCATGAAACTTTTGTTAAGTGTATCTGTTAGTGCTGTTTAAAATATGTTCATTTTAAATAAATTGGTTCAGTATTTATAAAAGGCATGTATCAACAGATCAAAAAAAAAAAACAAAAGTACATCCATCATATAACTTCTTTGATCAGTTAAAGGTTCTGCACAAGTTCACAAGTTCTGCCTGCATTCCTGGGTGTTTGGGGTGCTAGTCTATTCTTTATGCTATTTTTTCCCACCCTATTAAACTTATCCTGTCGTCATCACTCTGTCGTTATCATTTCCTTGCCCACCTTCTGTGAGCCAGTCAGCCTCTGTGCTCTAAATCTCAGGGCTCTTCTATCATTCTGTCTTTCAAACTCTTATTCGTGCGACCTGACTCCTCCCATCTCCACCTCATCCTGGCCAGAAGGAGACCCTAGGCCAAGTCTCCACCTGCTTCATCTCTGCCACCACCAGCACCACTGCTATGTCAAATCAAATCAAATCAAATCAAATCAATTTTATTTATACAGCGCCAATTCACAACAAATAGTCGCCTCAAGGCGCTTTATGTGCAGTAGTGACATTGAAGTCTAATTGCCAGATAGTTAATTACCCAAACTCTGTATTTCAATAAATTGTATTCAGTTCCTGCAAATGATCCCCCAAATCGTTTTAACAGAATACATACAGTATGTTTCAGTCATCGTAAGCACAAGTTTACATTATATAACACATTAATTGTAGCAAGTTTATTTTTGCGATTTATGCGAAATAAGGTTTGAGATTAAAAATCAGCAGCAGTTACCTGATTGGCTGATCAGAAGAAGAGCATTGGATTTAGCATAAAGTATTAATTAAACAACACTTAAAGTTGCTGCACTATGTAACAGTGTATGCCAGCAACTCAGTGAGAACTGATACACTGAGGAGGAGCGTCTAACGAAAAATGTTTTACTGTAAAATGGCCTCTCATTAAAATGATCTGGCAGTCAGTATCGAACCAATTGAAACTTCCTGGATGCTGTGCTCACAGCAAAAAGCAATCCTGGCTCAAATCCACTGCAGTAATTAGAAACAAAACTTTTTAGAGGATCCATCTCCTGATCCTCCATTTTTAAATAGCTCCAGCTAATGCGCTTCCCGTCCTGCTCTCTTGTTATGGGATGTTTTCTCTGAGGTGCGACACTGCTGGTTTCATTCTGAAGAATTAAGGTACATCTGAAATTGGTGTGTAATGCGCATCATTAATCCTGATTGAAGTATACACATTATCAATAGAGAACAAAATTGAGCAAGATCATATTGTCTGTCAAAATCACTGATCGTAACTTCCGCATGGCTGCAGACTGCTCATTATCACAGATTAAAAATAAAAAATGATCACTGAAGAGGCGCATCAGCTCATCCAGTGCAGTTCAGTATCAGCTTATTCTTTGATTACCAATCAAGTTTAAACACTTTCCAAAACCATTAAATCAAGATAATGAGTTCATTTTTATCAACAAGCACTGATGCTGTGATGTGGACAATTTCCCCATGAGATTATATTGCAGCAAATTAGTGGCTGCTGATTGCAGTGTTCTTGCTCAATAACAAATGTAACAAAACCCCCGTGACCGAGAGGGAAAAGTGTCCGGCTTTAAAGAATTTTTCTTTATTATGGGAATAAAGTGATACAGCTATCATTTGTATACATCTAACTTAAGCAGCCAGACTTCAAGAGCAAAACAACACTCCAATATGTTGGCCAAAATTGGACATTCTGGAAATCATCTGCTAATTTTTTCATTTTGTTTAAACCTCAAATATTTAGTACGCCCTTTAAAGGAGAAAAGTGTAAAGTCCCTGCCCGAGTTCCATTTTAGATGCAATTAGAGTATTTTTCCTCTTACACTATGCTGTGATAAAAGCATGAAAACGTCCCAACAGTATGTTCGGGATGGAATATAATGCTGCCATTTTTGAGGATGAGAATTTCTTTATAGTAAGAGCAAAAGTGAGTCCTAATTAGCCAACAGCTAGCTAACTAGCTCATTAACATTGATCACTGGGTCATTAGTTTTTATGGTCAGAATTTGAGGCCAATACACAAATTAATATTTTTAATATCTCTTGACATGGTTAAAACTTATTTCCACTGTTAGTTTAATGACCCACTATTGATAAATTGGATTTCTGTGGAAAAAGAAGGATTGGTGATAACTGGCTACAAGATGTGTGTGTAAGGTTTGCTGCTCTGCAGGTGTGTGTTACTTGAACATTTTATGCAAGAACATGAGAGCATCCTACTAGGACTAATGATGCAGCGCAATAAGGAAAACAGTAGTTGGAGATCACAAATATGACCAAAATGACTGCAACATCGTGCAATAAACTTGGCGTCTCGTTGCTTTCGGAAGATGGGGATGGAAGATGGTTGCTTCGAAGAGGGGAACCAGATCTGCAACCATTCGTAGTAAGTTGCCATCTTGACAGCGACTTTGGTGTGTCATGACAGCAGTAAAGCAGCAATAAGACAGTCGGCCTGCTATCAGTTTATGATGGTGAAGTTGGCAGACAAGTGCAGTCTGCCTGTGCACGCTTAACTGTGATAAACCTGTGAAAATTGTTAATTTTTTGCCATGTGTTTCAAATCTGTTGCTGTCTTAATACAGTCATAGCTTATATTTAGAGCCCAGTCAGATCTTCATAGATTTGCAACAAATTCAGAATTTCTCTACAAATAGTCACATGTTTGCTGCAGAATGGCAATTTCACAGCAAAATTACAAAGGTGCTCAGCAACCTTGTTTTTACATGGGAATATAAGCAGAATAGAACCATTTGGCAACACTTGATGGTCACATGCCAGTTGCACTCCCTGGCGCAGACTGACTCAGACTGATTGCAATGGGTTGGCAGTCTGTCTGCAAACCTTCTCCAGAGACCTTTGCAGTTGCATTGGAATCATAAGTGGATGCCCAGAGATTGGGTGTGTTGCATATTCAACCTGTGGATGACCAGTTTGTCATCGCAGCTTCTTTCAATTAGTTGCCCAATGTAAAAATTCAGTGCAATCACAGATTTTAGTTGCAAGGCGGCTGCCGTCGTATTTTTACCGTTGTGTGACTAAGCCATTACCCACCTTATTGTTTTTATATTTTAGAGATTTTTTGGCTATTAAAGGAGCCAGATAAAGTGTATTAGCTTGTTAAGTTTAGAGCAACAGGGTAGTTATTGCTACTTTTACATGGAGGCAGATTTGCTGTTTCCCACTGCTTACTGAGATCATGTTAAACCACATTGACCAGCTGCCAGCACTATAAAACAGTTTCTTCCAGTTAAATAAAAAAGCAGGATATTCCACACAGAGTTTAACTTCTGAATTGTCCTTCATTTAAACTAACTGTTGAAATTCATACTGAATATACCACCGGGTTCTAGCCAGCGGTTGATCAACTAGCTCTGCGCCTTACTGCGATGCTGTCGCTGAGAATTTCCGCAGTTAGCTACTGGAACGGATTGCTATGGTAAGGTAAAATAACGCGGACATTAGCATTAGCAAGCGGTTGTTTGGTGTCCAGTCGGCACCGGGGGGTGTTACCAAGAGGGAACCCCTGGTTGCACGCTGGCCTGTAAAATTTTAATAGCTAGAACCCTGTACCGTGTTCAAGTCTTCCAGTCTGTGTGTGACAGTGAGTGGTGTAGGGAAATGTGTCAGTGATGATTTGTTTTTGTGAATAGAACAGTCCCAATGAATTGCCAGTAGGCGGTGGGTGGGCTCAAATGAGGGGGACAACTCAATGATGTGTCATAAACTGTGAAAGTCATGAAAAGTCAGTATATACTGTAAAAAGAGCAGTCTCTCGTTCATATGAGGATGTAAAAACACTAAAAAGATGTGAGAAAAGATCACCTACATGCCTTCTAGTTATGGATGTGCTCATCAGGAAGAAAGAACCTACCTTGCAGTCTTTTAAGTTTAAACTTTCTCGGGCGTTCTAACCCAGGCGTCAGCGAGACATCTGTTTGTCATGCACTTCTTGCCTGCTCTTCATCTGACTCATCATTCTTAATGCAGCGGTCCGTCAGCACCGGTGAACAGGTAAGAAACAGCCCTCAGAGCTCTTTTATGTCAGAACAGTGGTGTGAAGACAAGAATAATCCCAGGTTCATAGAGCAATTTCAGTATTCAGGAAACACACACACAAACATAACCAAAATCAACCCCAGTAATAATGTATCAGTAGGTTATACAGTATAAGCAGATTTTACTGTGAATGAAGAGTCATTTTAAGTCTCTGAACTATGCCTGCAGGTCAGATGGGGCTCTCAGCGCTATAGGCAGAAGACTGTGTCAGTTGTTCAAACCCACATTCTAAAACTGGGCTATGCTGTTTTTAGTAGCATGATCTAATAGCATCTTTTAGGACACACACACACAAGTTTTAGCTATGAAAAAGCAGAGTTTGTTGCATGAAAAGTCATCTCTTTGTTGAACAGCGGTCTTTGATTTAGTAACAAGTATCGAACGTGGAAAGGCTTTGATGTGATGTGCCGCCTCTTACTTCAGAGCTAGGACATGTTCCATCTTTGAAGCAATAATCTACATCATTTTAATCAAAAGACAGTGGTGGGCCATTTGTGTTTGTTTTGAATGCAGCTCCGTTCTGAAGCAAACATGGTTACGTGGCGCAAAATGAATCTTGAATCTTTTGTTTGCAACTAGGTTAGAAGATGCACTCTGTGTGTGAGCAGAGATGTTTCTGCATTTTAACATCAGCAGACTGAAGTTTGTGTAAGAACATATGCTTCATCAGGAAAGTGTTTACTGACATCAGAGATCACGTGAGCCATAATGTACAGTAGGGTTGTTCCCATAGTACCTTGTTGGCCATTAGGTCCTGTAGGTCACATAAATCCTTAGATGCTCTATAGAAAAGAGAGAGAATATCAGTAAATTTCAGATCACGCTTCATTTTCTCTTCATTCATCCTTTTCATAAATCATTGAAGATGGTCATAAGAAAAGCAGCAGGATACCAATGTAGGCCCCCTTGGTGTGAAGGATCCTGCTGTCAAGTACAGTATGTATCTTGTTACAGTGTCCACTATCTGAACAGTGGAGCTGGTGGGAGAAATCAATACGGCATAGTATTTGATTAAATAAATTAAAATACTCTGGGAATGTTATGGAGAGGGCTCATCTCATGCACCACTAGCCTGAGATAACATTAGCCAACGAAACTTAAATTATATCGGCTTGACCGAAAAACCCTCCAACTCTGGACACAGTTACCTGACAAAGCTCCCTCCTAATTCAGAGCGAGCTCATGGCTCAGTCACACGAGGAAAAAATAGGATTGCAACCTCCTTCAATCTAAAAAAATTATTAATTAAAAAAACTATGGCTACCTGGTGATTACATCTAATCATTTCACATTCTATGACCGATTGCAACTTGTGGTGACTAAATGATTGCCCAGGGCTTCAGGGTGATGCACACTCATGGCCATGTTTGATCACCTGATAGGAGGGAACCTTTCTGCAAACAGATGCAGTCTGACTCGGACTGACTGCATTCACTCTCAGAGAGATTGTCAAAGGTTTGACACACACATGTACCACCTATCTAAGCACTGCTTAGCACATGTACACTCTTTCATGGAAATGCTATTCCATGATGTCTGTGGCCTCTTTCAGCAGGATAATGAGTCCTGCCACAAAGCAAAAATGTTTCAGGAACGTTTTGAAGAACATAACAAGTTTGAGGTGCTGACTTGGCCTCCTCATCCCTCAGTTCTCAATCCAGTCGAGCATCTGTGAGATGTGCTGGACAACGCGTCCAAGGCTCTGCAACGTATAGGACTTAAAGAAACTGTTAGTATCGTGACACCAGATACCACAGCACACCTTCAGGGGTCTAGTGAGACCACTGATCTGATGGCTGTAGCTTCAAGAGATTTTAAATCACTTCTGTCAAAAATGCAAATGAGAGTATCTTCATGAAATGTCAAACAGTTCTTTTACTAGATACAGGCAGATAGAGGATTTTATTAAACTCACAGGAAATTGAGGTCAAATAAATCACAAAACAAAACAACAAAGAGATATTCAAAAGTAGAAAAGAGACAAAAACCAGAAGGTGTGAAATGACTAATTTAAGAATGTGAGAAAATTCCGGCTCTGTTCAAGCAGATAGCAAAAATGATTGAATAAATGTCTAATGTAACATCAGTAAGATTTCTTAAACAATTGCAATTATTTACATTTTTTGACCTCTACATGCTGTAAATATCCTGTCTTTCTTTTTCATCAGGGACCAAGCAGAGTGCATTATTATGAAACTTTCCCTTGCAGTAGAAAGCCTTCATCTCTCATAAGCAGCAATATCAGAACCTCTGGCTGGTGGCTTATAGACTTTCCACATTCACACTGAGTGGAATCATCCAACATAGCATGTTTCCCTGAACTATACTATACCTCAGGACACTGTGTGAGAAATCAGCCTCCTCTTCTGGTTAACGTTGCATGGAAAGCACATTAAGAACAATGTTCTCTGGCTGAATGCAAGAACTCATCTCACCAGGGGTGATAGTAACAGGCTTTGTACTGGGATGAACTGTGAGTATTAACGCTCTCTAAAGAATAAACAGATTTCCAAGTATCAGCTTTAAAAAAATGATTTATTACCGTAGTGCTTTGTTCTGGATATCTCCTCGTCCACCGAGGATAGTTATTGGCGTGATGGTTTTAGTTTGCTGCTGTTAGGAAGGTTAGATGATGTGCTTTTTCTGTTTGAGGATTTTTACATCTCTTACCTCAGATGGAGGCAGATGGAGGCATTCAGCAAGCGGCTCTGAATTACAGTAATTAAAAAGACACAGACAGCCCTGCAAGGCCAACCCCACATGAGAACAGGGCAGAGCCCAGGCAAGCAGAGGCAGAGCAAAATAGAGCTGATATTTATTGTTTTTCATTCTTTTTTTTTTTCTTTCCCCTTGATTTTCACTTTGGGGGGTCAGATTGGGGGCTAACTGCATTGAAAAGGTGTTTAACTTTTTTCTTTTTTTCCTCAGCTGATTATCTGTGGCACTGGCCTAGCACACTTGAAGCCTTGACACCCATTTTTGGCGGCCGACAATTCAAACAGACCGTGACTGATAGTGAGTTTGGACATCTTGTACACAGTATGTGCCCAGCAGCATCTGCGTCAGTATGCACATGAGCACATACACAATTCACACACCTGCACAAACAAGGACAATGTCGAGTCAGTGAGCCAGTGGCGTGAAAAGGGGGAAAAGTCGAATCCAGCTGTGCATTACTTGTTATTCCCCTGTGTAAATATGCGATTGTGATTTTTTTTTTCTATTAATCTGTGTGCTTGCAAGAAACAAAATGTATATTCATCAAGCCTATTTTAACTTTGGTTGGAATGAACATATTTTCTACCATACAAATCAATTCTGTACATTCATTTAGAGTTTGCACTTTGACATTCATTATAACTATTTTGAAACAAGTGTCACATATGAGGTTTAGCATGTTTATTATAGTAATAGAGAGTGCTGTGCAATACTACATAAATACTACATACAAAAAGCTTCACTGTCACAGAATATTCACCTATCAGGAGCTGCAAAACTCACTCATTAATAATTTCCTCACTAACGCAACAAAGCCTCAGGGAGTCATTGTGTCTTATCAAGAAATAGTCCAAGAATTAATTTGCACATTTAGTGCATGGCAGTAAATCCACTATGTATATACACTCAAATTATTCAAATCAAATCAATTTTATTTATACAGCGCCAATTCACAACAAATAGTCGCCTCAAGGCGCTTTGTATTGCAGGTAAAGACACTACAATACTGCAGAGAAAACCCAACAGTCAATACGACCCCCTATGAGCAAGCACTTGGCGACGGTGGGAAGGAAAAACTCCCTTTTAACAGGAAGAAACCTCCAGCAGAACCAGGCTCAGGGAGGGGCAGTCATCTGCTGCGACTGGTTGGGGCTGAGGGGAGAGAGAGAGGACAAAAAACATGCTGTGGAAGACACAAAGAGAATGATTAAACAGAGTAAAGTATAAACAGAGTAAAAATATGGTGAGTAAAAGAAACAGTGCATCATGGGAACCCCCCAGCAGCCTAGGGCAATAGCAGCATAACTAAGGGATGGTTCAGGATCACCTGATCCAGCCCTAACTATAAGCTCTATCAAAAAGGAAGGTTTTAAGCCTAATCTTAAAAATAGAGAGGGTGTCTGTCTCTATTTTTAAGATTA
>VUQK01015716.1:0-12341 GCA_015106715.1 Bujurquina vittata
ATGATATTTTTTACATTTTTTTTACTTTCACAATCCCACAGGCACCCTCACTGACTGGCATCTCATTAGGAGAGCACGGCGTTGTGCTTGCGTGTTCGCCACCAGACAGGCCATGCCACAGGCTGCATGCTAATTGCGGAGGCGTAGCCAGCATGAGACGACCTTGTAGAGCATAAGAGGAAGGAGGCAGAGAAAGCGGTTTTGTTTGGCGTCTGGTGGGCAGGGGGCTCTCCTCCACAAACCGATCTCGTCCTGACCTTGGACGGCAAAGTCAGCCAAGTCTGACCACTAGCTGGAGTAAGATCATAAAGTGGAAGCCTCATTAAAAAAAACTATGGAATGGTGTAGTGGTGTAATAGAAAGTAGTAAGCACTTTACTTCACATACTGTGTTATAAAGCAGCATGTAATGAGCAAAGCATCTTTCTGAGTGACACTGTTCTGACATTAATTTGCTGCTTATCGTAGCTTTACTATAGTTTCAAAGCACTGACTCATATTTTTGCGTGACAACTTATTAGGTTTAAAGCTTCAAGTAAAAGTCATACTCAAAATACAATCTGACAGTAATTTAGCACATCTTGGCAGTGATATATATTCTTTCACCTTTTGTGACATTAATTTACAACATGTCTCAGCGGTATTGTGGTTTTGAGCTTTGGGTCATCTTTACAAAGGCTGTGTAATTTCCATTGAACATGAAAAGCAGCTTCATAAACTCTGAATATCAATGCATGTGAGACTGTACAGACAACATTTTTTTTTTCCTCCAGCTCACTTCTCGTGACTTGTGTATTTCAAATGCTGAACCCTGTCTGGGGCTGTATCTGTAATTTCATCATAACCTCTCCAGTCCAATAACACGACCTTTTGTCAGCGCAATCAATCTCAGCGCTCACATCTGACAGGTTTTCTCAGGCAGCTAAACTGTGCAGTCCTCAGATTAAGTTTCAATCAATGGCATAACACGTAAACACTTACTTGGACGAAAAGTGAGACAGAGAGTGGGGAGTCTGTGTGCAACTGTCTAAAAAAGGTCAAATATGGTTTTATACAGCATCCCCGGGAAAGTAATAACTATCCTGCTGGAGGAAAGAATGGTTTTGTATCTTTCTACTGCTTGAATCCTGGCGAAATTTAATTTAGCTCTTGCAAATAAAGAATATAAAGTATGTGTTGTGTGTGAGAGAGCGACATAAAGACACAAAGAGAGAGAGGGAGACGAGGCGGCTTGCCTGTTTTAGTGCCATTAGTTCTTCCCTGCCACTCATTGATAAAGAGGTGCTGCCATCAGCCAAACCAGCCATCTCCTTCAGTCCTCATTAAAATGTCGTCATATTAAAAAATCATTTCAGGCCTTTGCTGATGAGCGTTTTATTGCCTTCATGAAAATGTTCTCACTTCGAAGTCAACGGGAGAGAGAAAACCTTCAGTGAGTAATGAAAACGGGGAGGGAGCAAAGAAAGAAAGAGGAACGACACAGCAGATAAGGCTGATTTGTTGCATATTTGGGAGGATGGTTTCGATTTTTAGACTATTAATAATTTCTTCGTTTAGCCGCTCTACGTAAACATCCTGTACACAGCGTGCACGATTGGAGAAAATTGCAAGAAGTTTTTTTTTAACAGTGAGCAAAAGTGAGTTCAGTTGTGTGGCTCTGTGTTCTGTCAAGAAGCGCAACATGTATAATGTGTTGTAATTTAAGTAACACAGCAGGGACGGACATGCGGTACACTAAAGTGGTGATTTTGCAACACCTAGGGTGGACAGAGACAGATTAGCTTAACTAATCTTATAATTTAACTCAGGAATTTAGCAAAGCTGAACGTGTCTGAGAAGAAAAGTTAACGATTAAGTTAAACTGATGAATAAGCAGTAATGAGCAGCCAAAATAAATTATGTAAGATTTAAATAAGAACATTTTTTTTAAAAAAACTTAAAAGTTAAAACAGCTCAACCAGTAGTTGTGAATAAACTGTATTGGCAGTTCACTAACCATCACAAATAAATCATTACTAAGAATAAATAAGCTAGAATTTGTTCCAATCAAGTTCAAATGAACCCATTTGTTACATGAGACTCTCATGAATCCAGCAGAGCTTTGGGGAACGCACTGGATTGTAATATAAACTTTCATCCGAAGAGTGCAAAGAAAAAATGCAGTAATGAGTAAAATATCTACATCTAACAAATTTTCATCACATCAGAAGATGATATTAAGTCTTATGAAGCCTACGATCTGATCTTAAGATCATAAACAAAGAATAATATTTTAAACTATTTTGTTTATTTTATTTTATTCTTTGATTGGAAATGTTAACCTTTGATTAGTCGTGGGGAAAGCTGGAGACATGTTACCCAAGTATTCCTGTTACACCTTTTTGAAGTCCATTTGAAGTCTGCCACCTGAGGCGCAAGCAGAGTTGATGCACTGTAATGTGAAGTCATCATGGATGAATCTGTGTGGTCCCACCAGACGGTTAAACATATTATTCTTTTTTTTTATGTACAACAGCAGGTGCCCGTTCAAAAATGATGCAATGCCCCGGCCACTGCGTCTCTCACTCGCTTTGAAAGCAAATGGGAAAATAAAAAGATGACAGTCATGCCAACCAGTGCTGTTCTGCAGGAATTTATGTAAGAAATGAGCAGCCGTACGATGAGGACGCATGGACGAAACCAAGGCTACTGCTGCTAGCACTGCTAAAGTTAGCCCAACTCTGCAAACTAATCTAGCATTGTTTGTCTGCAAAATGGGGGGTGCAAAAAGGTCATTTACATATTAAAGCAGACATTTAAACAACCAAGCAACATAGTAGAAATACACACACACACACACACACACATGTGTACAAATATATGAACAATCCATATGTAAAAATAAATAATCGAAAAGTCCTGTAAAATGTAAAAAATAGAAATATGGTGAAAACACGCAAATTTATGATGAAGAAAAATGTGTATATGCTCTTTATCTTACAGACTGCTAAACATGGCTGAACTCAGCAGCAGGTGGCGCTTTATTGTGATATCATGGGGGGAATGCTAGTTAAATGCCAGACTGTTCTTAAGGGATTCTTGAAATTATCTACAGAGTTTGCTTCAAAATTGGTCATAAAAACAGAAATAAAACTTACTTCTCTTAAAATTGACAAATTATGCTGCACATTTTATGACGAGACTCGATACCTTGAAGTTTTAGAAGTCTCTGTTTGGCTAAAGCAGTGTCATTTTTTTACCCCCCTCACAGGCCTATGTGAGAAAGTACTTTAACAATGCAACAAGACTGCAACAACTCTTTCAAAAGCATGAGCTTCGAGTAGCAGTTTGTTGCATTAAACCAAAGTTAAACCAATTTCCCTAAAAGGCCAAAATATTAGCATGTTTCCATAGCTGGAATAAACTGGTGAAAATCAGTTTAGTCGACCTTTCCCCAAAGATTAGTGTCCGTGCTACATTTTACCTTTGAGTTAAAAAAAACACTACGCATTGCATTCTAACCTTCTCTTTTCTCTCGGGGGGGACTTTATTCCCTTCAATTTTCCCTGTATATTCTCATTAAAAGGCATCTTTCAAAGCAGCATAACACATATCAACAGAAAACACCAACACCTTTCAACTTCTCAGGTCAGCCGGATGTTGTGGGAAGCAGAAAGTTAATCTTCTACTCGCTTACAAAATGCTTCCACAAGCACTTTTTATCGTAGAGACATGTGAAATGGAAAAGGCAATCTCCTAATGCCCCTGCAGTGGCAAAAAACCAGCACCAGCAGAAACTTAAAGGCTATTAGCCGCAGTATAAAGGTCACTAACGAGGGAATTTCACACATGCACACTTTAACGATAATCTAATGAAAGTCCCGCTCTCCTAATGACCTGATCTGGACCTTTAGTTGGTTTATAT
This sequence comes from Bujurquina vittata, assembly GCA_015106715.1. Lineage (NCBI taxonomy): Eukaryota > Metazoa > Chordata > Actinopteri > Cichliformes > Cichlidae > Bujurquina > Bujurquina vittata. Next base: position 3,904 of record VUQK01015716.1, read on the forward strand.
AAAGCTGGAAAAGGCTCGCCTGTTGTGACAGCAGGCTCGCTCATGAAAGTCGTCGTCATGAAACATAAAAGCTGCAAGGAAGGATTAAACGCACACAATCGCTCATTATCTCAGGGACGACTTTCGCTCTTATTCCTTGCATTTTTCATCCCATTCTCAGCTTTTCACCGATTCCGTTTTCGCTGCTTTGTCGCTCACATGATGAAAAGCCGTGCAGCAGCAGCAGCAGCAGCCTACATACATATCCTATAGAGGCTGAACGGAAAACTGATGGGCTGAAGTGTAGCTGCTGCGCATCACTCCGAGATGTAAATTTAATACCACCATATGCTGATGTTTTCCTGCACCGCTGCTGATTAAATGATTCGGTTTTATCTGATGAAGAAGTAAAGTTTCCGCATCGTTTGTTATGTTGCGGTGTGCTATCTGTCTCCTCCTGCTAATCAAATTTCTGTTCAAAGTGGAGCAAAAATAACAGCATTAGCAGAGTGTAGATGCTGAGGTCTTTTCCTTGAGCTGTGTGTTTTGCTTATGAGATATTTTAATTGTAAATAGAAAAAAGGAACGCGCCAGACTTTATCAATGCAAGAAAGCATAAATTATGAGAGGAAATTAAACTAAATTCATTCACAGACAAGCAGCTAAGATGCGCACAGACTGAGCCCACAAACAAACAGTTTGTAGTGCATTAGTGTCCCCGCAGAATATACACAGAATTACTTGATTGGCCTCAAGGGATGTAATATCTACACTTTAATTTCAGATAGCAAGTCAGCATATCCTGTTACAAGCCATTACACGGCTTTAATGCCAGGCGCTGTGTTGGGGATGGTGTTTGTTATGCTCTCATTTTATATCCTCACTTGTTAGGTTTTAGCTCTGTTTGAGATGCGATGAAAAGATTTCTGCTATTTGGGTTACAGCTAGGCTTTCTTGTCTTGCAAAATTTACTCCCTTGATTAAAAATATTCAGTTGGAAATAACTTCACTGCTTAATTCTCTTCTCTAAAGGCTGCTTCAGAATAAGAAGTAAAAAGAGAGACACAAAGTAGATGTAACTAATTGCCTTCTCCCTCTGGGTGTGGAGTGTAATACACTATTTTGGATGATTCTTTTTCCTTCTTTTTTTTTTAGCATGTACACTCCGCCGTGGCTGCTGGACAGAAACTTTCATTTCTTCCTCTGGCTCTGCGCTCGAGCTCATACTCTCGCCAGTTAGAGAGTTGCTTGTGGCTCAAGTTTTGCAATTTCCATACAGGCAGAAGATGCCAAAGCAATGTGAGGTCATTAGTCATCTCACAACCTACTGATTTCTGGACAGAAATAGAACGCAAGATGAAACACGCCAGTCAACAGAAATAAGGAAGTAAAATAAAGGAGAAACACTCAAAGTGCAGTGCACATCAGAAAAAGGCAAAACCTGCCTGTCGCCTGCTAAAAGCATGCAATACGGGCTGATGGATACCATGTATGGGGGGGGGGTGATGCTCATTTATGACATCCTCATTTCATATTCTCGCCAGTTGGGCATGCCTCAGTTTTGAGGTGTAATATAGCCCTGCCAAATCAGCGGTAGCCCCATTACTCATCCCCCTCTGTGCTGTCTCCTGGCTTGTGCTCCAGCGCTAATGCAGATTACAGGGATATATGAGGGCTATTTTGTTCGCTGCAGGGTGGAAACGATCACAGGCAACCCTCATCCCTCTCTGATGCATGACTCTACATCTGTTCCCCCCACGAAAGCCTATCTGGAGATCCATCAGAGCCAAGCCCTTATCAGATCTGAGGCTGGTACATCTATTGCACATCAATTATAGATGGCGTGTATAAAAAATTGGGTCACTCTATCAACACTTGCTCTCGATCCTCAGAGACATTGTTTAGTTAAGTGATTAGTGGCTTGACTTTAGATACAGTTTGTGAATGTTAAATGGTCCATTTATGATACATGAGCATATAGACGCAAGGGCCTCCAGTGAAGGAGAATAATGTTACGACTAATAATGGTTTTGCCGTAATGATAATGTGGATCAAACTTTCTTTGTGCACAGGGAAATAAGTGGAGGAAATTAATCAGGAAGAGCCACACTTTTTTGTCAATTTTCAGCTCCTCGGTGGATTGAGTTTGTGGGATTTTTTGCAGGTGGAAATCCACACAGGTGTGAAATGCATGCGTCAAAATCAATAAACTCATTTCTCTCTTGCTGTAAGACAATCCAAGGTGATAAATGAGCCAAGCTGCATTATTCAAAGCCGAAAATCACTTGCAACTTAAATTTATTTCCAACTTGCTCCCTGACAGAGAACACAGACATATTATTCAAATTTCTATCTATTCTGTGACCAGGACACGTCCAAAAACCACACGTTTAATCTTTATGCAAGTCTCTCCTCATCTGTTGGGTAAATAGACCATTCATCATATTATTGGGCTTTTACAGCTTGACTGTTTGACTGATCTGTCTCTCAAACAGCTCCTCTCCCTGGCAGCCCAATCAATCATATTTCAATGAAGATGTCACAGCTCATTGTGTGAAGAGTCATCCTAAACAATTCTCCGAGCCTATTCGATGATAAATTAAAGGTAAACTTGCTTTTTTTTCCCCAGCTGTGAGGATGGTCAGTCCTCAAAATATGTAGGAACTGTATTCGTTTTAGAAAAATGAGTTTTACCAATATGTTTCCTGGCTTTCTTGCTTAAATCACCCACTTTTTACCTCAGCGGAGATGTCAGCAGGTGCAGAACTGTCGATGTGTGTGCTCGCCATTAATTTTTCATTAGACACTGTAAACTGCAAGTCATCAACAAGTAGTTCCTGCTTGGCATAATTGGTTTGTGGTTAATGCCTGTTTGTGTCAGTGGGTCTGTAAAAATCACAGTTTTAGCTCTTTCTCGGGAAGAAGCACTTTTTAAAGATTCACAGCTTTTTCCGATTGGCAGCTGAAACTACACACGCGCGCGCACACACACACACACACACACACACACGAAACTTCTTCCAGGGTGCACATTTTTCATTCCAGCTACTCATAATGATCCCTAATTTAATAATTAAAGCCTTTACAATTGACTTATTAAAAGACCAAACAGCTGCAGTGCATTAATAAGGATTTCACTATTCAGGATGAGTTCTTGTTTGAGCACACCTCTCATCTCCACTCCTCTTCTTTCTCTCTTTTCTGTTTCTGTGCCAGGGTCCTTCAGGATTTCACGCAGAGACCTGCGACTGAGCACTGACGTCTACCTTCATCTGAGTGTAGATAAAAGATGCAGGGAATCACATATGGTCCCACACACACACACACCAACACAGACGCTCATCGTACTTCCTTCTGTTTAACTGATGAAAATCTTCTCCATCACTGTTATCTGTGACAGGACTGTGAGTAGAGATAAAAGAATATTAACCAAGCTGGCATTGGATTGCTGCAGTAAATAAACCTGTAATATACCTATGAAGCAATTCATAGCTGATTGTTACTGTGAGTGATGCTGTTTTACTGTAGCAGTCGTGCATTTTAGTTTGATATGTGGTTGGGGTGAGTGCATTTTTAACTACATTATAACCATATTTTGAATGTTTGTCTTGATTTCTTGGTTTCACAAAAGCCAAGATAGTGACGGCCAAAATGCTCAGTTCAAGGCCTCTGAATGGGATTTCATATGCAAACAGGAAACATCGCAGTGGCCGCATCCATCTTTTATATACAGTCTGCAACTTAGCATGACACGTCTCTTCCTTCACTTACACTTTGATACCTTTTGGGGCAAAACATATAACCAGCACATAGAAGACTGCATATGAATCCTGACAATCCAATGAAATTTTATTGCCAATTTGAACAGCACCATTACTGGCCATTAAATGTCAAATTGCACACATTGTGGCCTTAGGTTTCTAATGCAGCTCTTGCAGTCTTCATGGAAACCCAAAGTCTTTCTATTGTCTGATTAGTGAGAAAAAAATGTAATCAGTTTTCTCACTCCTCATGGATCGTCTTATGAGGTCCTTCCTCGGTGCATCAGCCCTCCTCCACCACCTTACCCTCAGTGCACCTACGTTGCATTATTAAACTTGAATAAGATCATTAGCATACAAAGCAGGAAACCTACCGCGGTGGAGTCATACATATTTATCTGCCTGACTTGTGCATGCATACACTCGTACTGTAACCCCTTTTGCAACCAAGGGTGAGTGGCTTTCTACTGAAAGAGGGCTGTGAACACAGACTGTGAAGTGGATATTAATAGGAGCATGTCTAGTTTTTAAAAGCAGATATCTATTTGTGAAACATCTAAAGAAACACAGGCTTTCATTCAAAATACACATTAAACCGTGTGTGGCTGCCTGGAGAAAATGTGCGTATTTGGAAGCAGAGCAGATGGAGTTTGGTTAGGTTCATCAGAGCAGCTTCCAGCATATCAAATATAGTTTGCACACAGAGGAATTTCTGAATCTAGTAATGCCTGCAGTACATATTCATCTGCTGCACACAGAAGCACATAATCAAACAGAAAGAAAGACAAACAGAGAGCATGGCCTCCTGAATACCTATCAACTGTGGATTACCTCTGGCTTCTGAATGACTCCTTGTTGCTTTCCTTGTATCCTTCCTTTGCAAAATTAACTTTCTCCTCACCCACCCTCCTTGTTTCTTGCCCACTTGGGAATCGCCTTTCCTTCTTCTCCTCATCCTTCCAGCTAAGAGAGCACCCTTCCTCCGTTTTTGGCTACGTGATGTTCCCTTTTAATATGCTCCCCTCCTTCCTCCTTTCTCCTTCCTCCTGTGAGATTGCTGTTGTGTCTTATGGCTTTTTATTCCTACGTGATGATAGATGGGTTCATGTAGGAGTAGAAGCCACTAAACACGCGGCGAGCGCTCAACACGCTGGCCAACACATGCAGTGAGCTTCCTGTGGATATGACAGCTGCCATGTTCACATCAATGTCCTGCCTATTATCGGGAATGTACACACACATTATAAATAGAACAAGGGTGATCCCTGCAGAGTGTTTACTGTTCTAGCATATCTTTTGGATAAAAGTTTTAGTGGGGGGAAATCGAAATTAAACAGCTAATTAGGAACAATTAAGCAGAGTGCTCAGCAAGTAAGGGCTGACAAGTCAATCTTTCGATGTGAACAGACCTACTTTTCCCACCTGCATGCTGGCATGTGCCCTGAATTTCAAACTCCTTCCTGCATTTCTCTGCCCCGGGGTCACTGTGCAAAACTGGAGCTGGAAAGTTCTCAAAATAGAGATGAGGATGGAAAGATAAGTGAAACTATGTGCAGAGGTAGGTCAATCAAGTCTCTTTGCTCCTGTGAAGGCAAAAAGATGCTGTACATAGAAACCTGTTACAGGCTGCTGTATTTAGACGCATCAGGGCACACATAATAAATTTGCAATATAAAGTATACCGTGCCATGAGAAGAAGGTGGAAGGTGGGAATCTGCACTATATACATGGAAATGAATTGAATTAACTTCTAAGTGAAAATATAATATTTAATCCATCAGGCTCAAAATAGTTTAGTCATCCTGGTGGAGCTGTGGGGCTGTACTCAGGCACGGTACTTTTAAAGCTATTATTCTGCTTGTCATTGATGTGAGTTAAATAACTTTTAAACCTCCACAACAATCAATACACAAAGCCCAACCTAACAAAACAAAACCAACAACAAAAAAAGAAAAAAATATTAGAGCCCCCTCTTGGGCCATGAAGGTGCCACAGCTGGACCAGGAGAGGTCATTTACAAAAAAAAATAATTATATCCTATATAACAAGTAAAATAAGATTGAATCAAATACTTTTGGGCTCATTCTATTAGATAAAGTCCTTGGTTTCGAAATCAAACTGATTTTTCTATCATTTCTTCTCCTTTTTTGGAGCTATAACTAAGGGTTTGATTTGCTGAAGGTTTCACATTTTCACAGGTCAAAGGTTTGAAAAATGCTGTCTTAAGCTATGAGAAAGGTAAACATGTATGGTTGTTATCTCTTTTAATATTACTGTGAATTATGGGCCAAACAGTCTGAGCCACCAACAGTTTCTTTCTTTTAATAAATCCAGCTCCCTTCAGTCAATAAATCCATTTTCTTAGTCGGCTCATCTTTTATCTTAGCTCGTCCTAACATTTGGTAATTAGCACAAAGGTAAAGCGAGCTGAGATGAGAATGTCATTCGTTTTGAAGCCCACGAGCCAAAGTATTTGAAAAACTTTGATCTTGACTAAGTAATAGAGCTAAATGAAAAATCAGAGGATCGCCAAAGTAATTACAGTTCAGCTTGAGGGGGCCCCAAACGTCTCCACCAAATTTCACCGTAATCCATCATGTAGGAGTTGAGACATACTTCTTAAAACCATAAAAGTTAACTAACTTGTGGCACCGGAGGAGAAGTAATAAGACTGCTGATGTTAGGATTCTCCATCTGAGAACCATTAACCACGAATGAACTTCAGTCTGGACTCACTGCCATCGCCGTCTTTAGTGCGACATGGATAACATGCTTGACAATTTGATCTCACCAAAAGTCAGCTCCCATGGTTTTTCACTTGATTAGAAGGAATTTTTATGACTAACAAACACAATCTGATACATCGCATCAGAACTACAAACGCTCTTTGGGAAGGTGTATTTCTTTAAAGCGAGCCCCTTTAAACTCTTAAGCACCAGCATGAAAACAGTGACTCAGCTCAGTGTGAACCCCTTGTCTGCTCACAAATTAGGTCTAAATTTTGGGCAGCTCAAAATGGCTAATAATGGCATTTATCAGCGGTAACTTTCTGCCTGAGCTGAACTCTGTGTCAACCAATTAAGCAAGAAATTCAAATTATCCTGCTGCTGGGTCCAGTAGGGTGCTGTGGGGGCTTGGGTTTAAATGTCAACCTTCTGTTTGTATTTGCTGCGCAATGAGCTGTTCTCGCTCAGGCTCCCCTGGACAGAATCCGAATAAAGCCCAAACGGGTTGTTGTTGAAAACCAAAAACCTGAATTATTAATCCCAGTATATTACAATAATTTGGCAGATGCTTGCAACTGTGTGACATTACTCCAGCACCAATAAGCAGCACATAATTATTCAAGATGAAATTGTAATAGAGGAGGTCTGCAGAGGTTTAATGATTTATTTAAGACTGTAAGTTGTTGTGATCTAATATTCAGTGGGTGGGTTGGGAAGTTTCTTTTGCTTGCATTATCAGTTTAATTTATTTTTCAGGTTCCCACTCCTACATGGGCTTTTTCTCATACTTTTTAGAGACATGAGGAGGTTTGAGAGAATAGCAGAGCAGAGGAGACAGAGGGGGCTGAGTGAGTATTCGATCCTAGACCAGCGGGGGGCCATGGGATTGTAAAGGTGGGAATCAACCATCCTGGCATCTACGGGAAAGAGTCTGCATTATTTAAAACACCACTGGCACATGCTGGGGAAGTTGTGTTTGAATAGATTGTTGCCATTCTTTGCTTCGCCTAAGGGTGTGTGTGTCTTTTCCTGCATTCTTCGGTTATGACTGCGCTGTAGACCCGGGTTTCCAAAATGTCAAAATGATCAGAGAAATGAGACAGCACAGCCTCATTTTCACTGTGACAGCTGTGCATTTTATTTTAAATTATCCAAAAGCTTTCATATGTCCTGTACAAGGTCACACAATCCCCAAGATCAGGTAAAAACATGAAAATCACGCACATCAGCATAATGGAGTTTTCATCTGACAGCTGCAATAATATAGTGTATTTGTGTACAGTAGGTGTTATGTATGAGTGTTGTTCTACTTTATCAACACCCCCCCTCAGGCTACACTTTGATTTTCCTGTAATAAATAATGCTCTTTTGTGTTCTGTGCTTCATTTGTTCCCTGTTGTAACCTCAGTGCTGCTCAATAAATTATGAATCATGCCAGTTCAACCTGCTGCATATCTCTCGTTTCATTTGTCTGTCATACTCTCTCTTTTTTTTGGTGCTGTTTTGCAAATTGTGCAAAACAGTCTCAACCCAACACACAAATGCACATCAGACCCCTCGTGTTTCAAGTTTTAGGAGCGCTCTTTCCTTTTAAGACAAAGTGATTTAACTCCCAATTTCTTACTGGATTTGCTAAAAACGTGACTCAAGGCGGCTTTAAGTACATGCTGCCCAATAATGAGGTGCAGGAATCGACAGCAAAGACATTAGTAGCGCATTTAATTGTACATATGCTTCAGTAATTGGTTTAATGATAGATATGAGATATGGAAATACTTAATAAAGACCCAGTAAGTGCAATTTAATCAGCCTATTACTGCCATAATTGCTTGTGTTGTTCAGTGTATGTTAAAGCTGCTTTAAGGCATGAAATTGCCATATATATATATATATATATATATATATATATATATATATATAACGACACTCTCCTAAAAAAAAATATATAAATCTCAAGCTTTTGCTTACATAT
>VUQK01015716.1:13063-26468 GCA_015106715.1 Bujurquina vittata
ATACTATGCAGGACTCATCTGTGTCAATATTTGACAGACTTTCTGCTTTAATTACAGATTCCCTTTTGTGCACAAAAGGGAATCTGTAATTAAAGCAGAAAGTCTGTCAAATATTGACACAGATGAGTCCTGCAAAGTATAGATACTGAGGATGAGTCAACATTATTGAACAAGTTTTTAGCATTCCACAGTTTTATGCACAGGGACAAAATGTGACATTTTGTCATAAAGTTTAGATCCGAGAATAAAATGGATTATGGATCAAACCCATCTGAATTTTAAAACGAATAAACCTTTGCATAATCTTTTTTTGTTTAATTGGCTTTAAATCCTCATATAACATGTCTCCTCATGTTCACTGACTCATCCTGTCATGAGCTCAGTGGATTTAGCAGGTGAGGGAGGAGTTCTGAGGAGATTCACATTCAGCAGATTGTTAGAGTTTCATGATAAGAGCAAGTGTTGCACTGCCTGCCGCGCTCCGCAGGTATCCACAGTTTCCAAAATGTGACAGGAACATGAGAAAAAAATCAATATAGTAGAAATGTATTTTGTGGAGGACACCAGACCACTGCCAATCGCCAGACCACCAATAGATGAAGCAGTCACTTTCTGTCTGGCACTGATGTTACATGCACGTGTTGTGGCATTGTTTGGTGATGAAAGTTTAATTGTTGCCTTCAGTGTGGAAGAATTTAGCACTCAGTGTGGTCAGAGGCATGATAGTTTTCAGAAACGATGGAGGGTGCGGGGATGATGATGTTAGAGTGTGTAATAACATCTTTCACAGCACAGACCCGAGTTTGACTCATACGCATCATTTTAAATTATGCTATTAATTTAAAAATGCCGCTTGGTTATGGTTAGGTAGCCACATCTTTTAAAGCTCACATCTTCCCATTTTCTCTACACATAAAATACTGTATACTTCCTATTGAAATACATTACTTACTCATTCATACGTTAGCTCACTGATATGAAAAGAAAATGCAGTTTGTGTCCATGAACACCAAGAATGGTGCTTTTCCAACACTGTTTTATGAACACCAGGAAGACTGGACTGGAGGGGATCATCAAATCTGGCTACTATAAAGGTAGGCAGGCAGAGTTAGGACCCAAAATGCAGGACTAGGCAGATAAAGATTAAGTGGCTTTATTGCTGATGTTTGCAGGCAACATATTAAATCCTTCAAGGAGCAGAGCTAGGCAGATAAACCCAAACTAATGATCTTCAGACGAAAACAAGGAACAGACAACTACACCATCATGAGGAGACAACGGGACAAATGGAAACAGCCTGGAGGGAACCACACAGGAAGCAAGAAACGAGGTACTACCAAAATAAGACAGGAAGTGTGTAAACAGGGAAACAGGAGATAAGCACGCAAAGGAAAGCCCACGAAACACTAACAGAACCTAAATACTCACAAACTGAAAAACAAAGAAAAATACAAAACTGCAACATCTACAATAAACTCAGAACACTGGACCAGAGATCCGGGAAAATGACAGGCTACCTTCTCTATGTAATTCTTAGTATTCTTTTTCATTTCATGGTAGTTTGATGGCTCGGCTGCCTAGACATGCTATCATGTTGGCTGATGGATTGTCAGTCAGTGGGGTTCCTCTTTTTGGAAGCATTGACAGTTTTGTTGAGCTGTTTCTACCTGGATTCAAGTGATAGACTGACCAGATGACCAGCATTGCAGTACATGGAGTCATGCAGCTAAAATGGCTAAAAACCTGCTCGTAGCAGCTGAATGATTAAAGTTGGGTGCCTTTCATCAGCCTGCATGCCATTTTGGAAACAATCTTTGCTCGCTGGACTTCTCATTGTGACAACAGCGTGCTGAGTTACACAGATTTTTTTCCCCCAACATCTCACTAAAACCCATCACAACGAGACGTCTCCTCTTAGAGTCCACTTAATGAGAGTGTAGCGTCAGCTTTCTGGCTGCAATTACAGTGCTTAGGACTGTTTAATGATATGTTAATGGCTTGGCTGTATTACCTCTCAGCTGCCCAAACAACATTAAATACCCTGCGGCTGATTAATCCTGCATCCACAAAAACACCCAATTAGAGGGAAAATGTTTGAATAGAGTTTTGCCAACAACTTCAGAGCAAAATAGACATGCACAAAAAAAGAGGATAACTGGAGCTTTAAGTACAAATCATTTCTGCTTTACTCTGAAAACAGAACATTAAATATTGCATTTCTGTATTTCTTTTTTAACAGGACTTTGGGAAAGTCAGGGTTACTTTGCTCAAGGGCACAATGCAAAAACGCACAGCTGTTTGTGAACACTTGCAGTGGCGAGGGTCAAACCTGTGACCTCTTAGTTACATAACGCTCTGTCAAACCGGCAAGCCGCCCTGCCTACTCACTGCTGCTGCTGTTTCTGCATCAAAGTGAAAGAGGCTTTTAAAACATCTAACACAACTTGCGCTAATTAGGTGCATGTTATATTTTTGTTCCAATTAAAACCATGAAAGGGATCTCAACATAATCATAAGTTATGGCCAAATTAGTAAGATGAAGTGTAGAGAAACTCTAGATATCATCAAAGCAACAACATCCTCCGCTTCTGAAACCAGTCGTCTGAATTAATGCGAGATATTGATTCAAAAACCGCAAACACTTTTCACTCCTCAGCATTACCATTGTGCCAGATACGATTAATGCGTGATACATTTCCAACAACTCCCAGCACAACTTCCCTCTTGTCAGCACATGATTGCTGTTGACGTAGAAACTTGCAAGGCAATAGTGATTATTAATGTGCAACATCTGAAGTCAAACTCTTGAGGGGGAAATTAATTTTCCAGGAGTTCCTACGATGAGCTGTGACAAAGTACCTCCAAGTCCACAGAGGAGATGAGATCCCCAGCCGGCTACAAAACATACACAAGTTGGAGTGTAGGAGGAGGAGAAACAATAGACAGGTGGTACATTCTGTCTTGTTCTGTTCTTAATCAGAGTTTTGAGCTGCTGACACTTGGGTATACTACTCCTGTGTATATATAGATATATAGTGTAGTAAAGGGGGGGGGGGATCAACATTAAACGCCTCCGCAGTTTCGGTCCTTGTTGGCACAGATTCCACAAGTTGCTCAAACTTTATAGTGGAATGAAACGGGATTCTTCCTGTTTTGATAGAGGTGGTGGAGAACACCTGGGATCCAAAGTATTGTTGTGCCCCTCCTGCTATGACCAGTCAAAAGCACCTGAAATAATGGCTGCGTAATATTAATGGTTTCATATTCACTTGGATCATTTTGAAAACATGTTTTTTTGCCTTTCGATATTTGTCATAAATTGGCTCAAAGACTGTAACAAGCAGGAAGTTGGTACAACCGAGAACATTTGGCCCGTACAGTAGATAGCCCACATCTGCAGTTCTGCAGCATTTGGCCTTGACTGATGGCAGCAACTCAGGGTGAGTCTGGCTGCTTCAATTCAGACACAGGTCCACCTCATATGGGCCAGATGTCAGGTGTGGTGACATCTGGACACCACCTGGCCCACAAAACATTTGGCAGTACCATAACGGAGCTGTAAGTGTCAAAAGATGCCCGGATTAGACTAAATGTGTCTGCTCTCTGAGATGAGATTACTTCCGTTAAAGTAAAACTGAAAAATAATCTAGTGTGAACTAACAGCAGAGTGTGAAAGTCAACAATATCAGCAATTCAAGAAGTGAATAGTTGTGGGTCATATGCACACAAGGTACTAACACAAATGGCTCCAGAGTAGTGAAAGCAAGAGAAACAGAACCAATGTCAGTTTTTCCAGCCTTAAACACAATGAAATTTAAAAAGTTATGATCATTGTTAAGTTGTTGGAGGTCAGAAATGTCCTGCTTCTGCCTCCACTTCCAACTGAATACATAGCAACTGTATCAATTTACCAGGGCCACACCTCCCATTACAGTTTCTGGACTTTAGGTATAAGCACCGTGTGATGGTGTTTAATTAAAATAATAATAATATTAAAACTAGGTCACTTCTACAAGAGAGGGCCATAAGAGATGTTCGTTAAGTGTTGTGGTTTTAAGTCTGAGGCCCTGAAGCAGTTGCCTGTTATGGCTCTTTCCTGAATCAGTGAATGGGGGGTTGTGGTCGCCCTGGGGGAAACAGCTTCCATTTTATTTATCATTTCTCTGTGTGTTTATCTGTATCTCTGCGCCCACCTTCTTCATTTCTTCTTGGGGGACATCAAAGTACTCCAAGCCAGCTATGGAACAAAATCTCTCAAGCATGTCCTGGTTCTGCCCTGGGGTCTCCTCCAAGTAAGGAATGCCTGAAACACTTCACCTAGGAGGCATCTAGGAGGCTTCCTAGTCAGTCATAACTGGCTCTTTTCAGTGCTCCTCCCAAATGACTGAGCTTCTCTCCCTATCTAAAGGGCTGACCCCAGACACTTATGAGAGGACGCTCTGAAGGTTGGATGTATTGCATGTGTTTGCAGCATTACTTTTTTCAGTCACTAACAGCCCGTGACCATAGCTGAGTGCAGGAACATAGATTGACCGGTGAATCAACAGCTTTCCCCTTTACGCTCAGCTCTCTCTTCACCTCCTGTCAAACTCCCAGAGCGGGCACTCCACCCTTTTCTGTCTGAGAACTGTGGCCTCAGACATGGAGGTGCTAATTCACATCCTCGCTGCTTCATACTCTGTTTCAAGACACCCCAGTGCCAGCTGGAAGCCATCATATCATCACCAGACAGCAAAGATCTGATCCTGAAAACTCAAGGAAGTGGGAACTCATATAGCATAATGCATCGCCCAACTGTTCAATAAAGCAGAGCCTGTTCAAGATCCATACAATATGTTCTGGAGCTTTCCATCATATTGCATGATCCATATTAACAGATGGAGTTTGTTAGACTTTTCTTTTTTTGACACAGAATATATCTAACACCACTTAATCAAAAAGTTGGAGCTCTTTAATTTTACCTTAAAAGATCACTTTACTCTATATTGTTGCACTTGGGCTGATTAATCTATGTATGAGGTATAATTTTAATCAGTTTTCTAACCCTTCCTGTATTTTTGCCAATAAAAGATGATAAATATATATATATATTAAGGTTGTTAACAGATATTAACAGATGCATCAGCACTACTTGTAGCTAACTTTAGTAGATCAAGGTGACAATTTAAATGCAATCATGTCTCTGCCACACATTGCATTATTATAGCCTGATTACCAATACCTGGGCTAACAATAATAATTTTCTCCATCATGAAAGCCTCTTTCAGCATGTCAGGTCAGTGTGCGCATTTCGCTCTATCTTGTCTGTCTCTTATCACACCTCATCAGCGGGGGGAGGAGAAGGAGGTCGGAAGTGAGGCCGCTCATCCGAGGTGAGGAGGAGAGCCAAAAGAAGGCAGCATCCTTATCAAAGGCCTGGGTGCTAAGCCTCAGTTAAAAATAGAAACCGAGGGAGATTGGCATCGATTTCTGCAGGCGTTGACGGCCCGATTGACAGCAGCACTGCGGCGCCGGGCTGTTGAGCCATCGAGGGAATCCGCCAGACTGCCTATGATGAGATGAGATGGGAAGATAACTTCTGACAAGCCCTCCACCCACCACCCATCTCTAATCACCCTGTCTGCACACACACATGCGCACACACAAACAGGCACACATATAGAGAAAAAGTAATTACCACATGCATGCACGCACACACACACTCAGGGACATACACACTTGCTGCCCCCTGAGCAAGTAATGGGACTTTGGCTGGCTGAGCATCCACCTGTCCAGTGTCTCCTGCCAAGTCAAAGCTCATGTGCTCACACACATACAAAATACCTCTGGATGTCCCTGCACAGCCACCAGCTACAGTCCTTCAGGGTTATCTCACTAAATTATCTACCATCAGTAAATACTTCCTAATATCCACGAGACGTCCTGAAAAGAGATGTCAGTGACCTTTGTTTTACTGCTGTAATTGAACCCCACAAAGTGATTACTGTTATTACACTGTCTGCTTTAGTGCACCTCAATGTTATTCATCTCCCAGCTGTATTAGCAGCAATTCAGTCAAGCAAATGTACTTGGCAGCCTATTATCCATATTTTTTCAGTCCAAGGTTATCTTGTTTTAGTAATATTCTTGAAGGCCTAGTTTATCATCCAAAGGTTGATACGAGTATGCAGCTGGAGCCAGAAGCCAGTCAGCTTCTAGGATAAAGACAAGAACAAGCTAGTCCTAACGCTCAGGCCTACAGTAACATGTTTCAGCTCATTTATGTCACACTCTTTACAGTATTACAACTGTTTAGTGAGTAGAAGGCTAGTATTTGCAGACAGTTGGCATCTTCCATAAAAAGTAGGGGTGAATGCAGTAATCTGCTACCACAAGGAAGTTTCCAGCAGCACCGTATACCATATAGTGTAGACTTATTTGCAACCAATTTCACCAAACAACTTTCTCCAACCACTCCCCAAAGCAGCTGGAGAATACACATTTTTCCCTAGCAACCAGTGTTTGCTATGGGGTCGCTCACCAATCTCTAGGCCTGTGCACTGGGTGCTTAGCAACTGATTTCACGGTAACTGCCAGCAGCCTCCAGCAACCTCTCACAACTGGTTGAGGAATACGCACTTTTTCCCAGCTACCGGTGGTTGCCAGACAGTAGCCAACTGGTCTCTAGGCCTGTGTGACTAACACCTAAACTGTTTAATTCATTAGGAAAGCATTTATAGATTCATGTACTGTTGCATTTGAAACCAGGGACGTCTCCTCCGTTAGAACAAATGCAGGTTTAAAGTGCTTCTGCAATGGTTTCACGTTTCGATCTTTTTTGTATAGTCTATACTTTGAACGGAAACAGGATGTTCCAATATTCAGTCTAAGATGAGCCAACTGGCTTCTTACTCCACCTTCATAATTCACAAAAGCTGTAATCACTAAAGCTTTTCAGCTAATTCACGTTCATACTAAAATGACTAACTCTTAAAACGCTTGGCTCAAGTTCCCCATGTGGTTATGTGGTTCCCCAATTATCAAAGGAAAGGAAGTGGAGAGGGTCTTCAGTAAGCTTTTTGAGGACCTAGATCTCAGAGGACCTCACATGGACAGCCAACTCCACTGTTCTGATAAAGAAGGCTCAACAGCAGCTCTGTTAACTAAAAGCATTAAAGAAGACCAATCTGTTCACTGAGCTGCTCGAGGCCTTTCATCACTGTGCCACCGAAAGTGCTCTAGCATACAGCATTACAGCACAGAGGCTGAAAGGAAAAGTGTCCAGAGATTCATAAACAATCACAGAAAATCATCAAACTCTCTCTCCCCACGTTGGATGACATCTTCAGGACGCACTCGCTCCCTAAAGTCAGCTGCAGCCAGAAAGCTGGAATTTACCTCTCTCATCAGCTCTTCTCACTGCTGCCATCTGGACGATGCTACAGGGCCTTCACAGCCTGCACCTTCAGGCTGAAAAACAGCTTCTTCCCAAGAGCCATCACTCTACTGAACTCCCATAACCACTCAAGCCTTTTACTGCCACCATTATAATCGCAGGACTACATGACTATTATGTTTACATCACCCTGCTGCTCATGTGTAACAATCTCATAACTGCATGTACAATATTACAGATTTTATTTTATCTTTGTTGCCAGGCGTGAACAGGAGACTTCAGTCATGGAAGCAAAAATAAACAACAATTAAACACAAGGAAGCAAGAAAACACAAAATACCTAATAAAAAAATTTGTATCAAATGCACCAAATACAGACACGGGAAACAGACATGAACTCAAAAAGGCAGCTTTATTTGCTGGACTCGCTTGCAGAATACAAAAACCAGGAAAAGAATCTTCACAAGACTAAATGATCCAAAGTACCGGGAAACACTAGAAAGCATGAAACTAAGGAGTGTATTACCAAGAGAGGTGACTCAACACAGGACAAGGGGAAAGCACAAAAAAAAATATACAAGGTAATGAGGAAAGTGGGAACAGTTGGGAAGGTCAAGACACAGGAAGCAAAACTAAAAACACAGCAAAAAGAACAACAATCCACCAAATAAAACAGGAAATGATAACAGGGAAAAACAGAGACATGAATGAACTTAACACTGGGGACTAGACACGTATATACTTAACAGGAAAATATACAAGAAATAATAAAACACCTGGTGAACCAAGAGACTCATAGAATAACTAAATAACCAAAATCACAAAGTCCACAAAGACCAGGATCATGACATCCCTAAATATTTGAGGACTAGGTGAGTGAAGAAAAAATACTCAGTGCATCACGGAAAGCCCATGATGCTCATTGTAGCGTAACCAAGGGAGGGTTCAAAGTCACCTGATCCAGCGCTAACAAAGAGGATCATATGGAGACTGACTTTAAAATAGAGAGGGTGTCTATCTCTCGAAGGTAAACTGGGAGTTGGTTCCACAGAAGAGGAGACTGAAAGCTGAAGGCTCTGCCTTCTATTCAACTTTTTAAATATCCCAATTAATGTCCAAATCCACGCAAAAATATGTGTGCTTACTTCTCTTAGTTGAGTGAGTATTACTGTGTATAAAAAAAAACTTTGTTTCGCCTTTTCAAATTCAGCTCACCTAAAATCAGTGCATTTATGTTACGGCGTGACTGAGCTGACCATGTGGCGTGTGAAAGGTGAGGAACCAAATGCAGGACTCAGTGAATTAACAAAAATGAGCCTTTATTACGGCTGATAAGAAAGTGAACAAAAGACAGGTTGCAAATCTAAGGAAAACTAAACTGGGACACCTAACAACAACAAGAAGAATTCAACAAATGACAAGGGGAAAACTGAGACAATAAATACTGAACGGGAATGAGGGGAGAGTGGAAACAGCTGGGGCAGAACAGGTGAGCAAAATGACACCAATGAGACTCAGGGAAGTAAAGCAAAACACAAAGCATGTGGGACAGGGGGTGGTAAATTAAAACAAGAAGTGAGATGACAGAGAAATAAATGCAAACTTGACACCACACGGGGAAACAGACACAAGAGACTTCACACCAAAGGGAGGGACTTCACACCAAAGGGAGGGACAGAGGGAAAAACACGGAGAACTAAAGTCTAAAGCGACTGAGAACTTAAGACTACACAAGGAAAACACATGAAACAAAATAACAAACTACAAGAGTGATCACAAAGGCTAATAAAGACTCTACAAAAGTCTGTTAAACTAAGGGCTAAAGGGCTGCAGACCTTCACAACCAGTTTGGACCCATTCTGCTGGACGACTTGGAAAGCTGGAGTCCAAATACCACAGCGCCAGGAATGTGGCTATTTCAGTATCCAAGAATTAAATTTTCTGAAATGAACAATATTTGCATATTTATAGATTCTGGATTTTTCACAGATGCCATTTCAAAGACTTCTCAGCAGTAAATTCATCTTATTCAGCGAGGGTTTTTATGATTTTAATCATGGCTTTTTTTGGGGGGGGGGGTCTCAATAATATTCAAGCAACATTAACAAAAAATAAAAAACACATTTCTCAGTTTAAAAAAAATATATGAATACAACTGTGGTTTTTTTAAAAACAAATGACTCAACAAAAGGCAAGAAAAACTAATTTACTGTGCCCTGAAGATGCATCTGAGACGTTCCTCACACATAATCCTCTAATGCAGACACTCTGCAGCTTTCCCTTTCGCTGTTGATGGTGAAATTATCCAATAAAGCCAAAATAATCATCATCAAAAGCTGAAAGTTTGACTTCTTTTCATAATTAGGTGATTTGCAGCAATCTGCCGCGCAGACTCTGTCAATCTGTCAGCATGATCTTCCTCCTGTTAAAACTGCCTGAGAGACAATTACTCTGGGCTCCTCCTAATTAAAAACTCATTGAAATTTATGAGTGTCTGTTAAAAATGATTGAGTTCTGTTTCCTGGGAGGAATGCCATAAGGGAAGTGGATTTCTTATAGGCCCCTTTATCTGTTTTTGTCCAGGTTCAGCTGTGATATAACAAGGTATGTGTCACCCTCTGGTGGTAAAAGCTGTACATGTGAAGAGACTGTTGTAGAGGATACAGCAAAACCTGTCTAGCTTGATCCATCCATGATTTTTTTAGATCAGTGTTTCATGTGTCTAATGTTTCAGTGCAAGGGAACTGGCTGATAACCTGACATCTGCACATTCATTCATACCAACCATTTCAATGTGTAACACAGTAAGAAGGACCTCGTGGGCCTTTCTGTGTGGAGTTTGCAGGTTCTCCCTTCACTTCCATGGATTTACCTTTGAAAATAAACAATAAAAATAACAACACTGAAGCCTGCCAGCATCCAGTATAGTCAATTTTGGTAATTCGGATGACCTGGCCCTTTAAATCACATCAGCTTCTACTCACAGTAGAGGAAGTCACACAGTCCTGTAGCCGAGTTTGATGGTGCAGATTTGTCTGGACTGCTGCTGTTTTGTTTTTCATCCACTGTATCATCATTAGCATAAAGTGAGGTTTGTTTACCTGTTATTGTGCACAGGATGGTGCCTGGTGCATGAAGAACAGTCTTAATGAAGAGGAAACTTTAATGCAGAAAACCACATACTAAGCATCACAGCAGAGGCTCGAAGATGGAAACTTAAGCTTTTTTTAACAAGCTCCAAACAAATGTTAAATATTTCTAATGCGTTAATGTTTTGGTTTCTATAGTGACACCATCATCAAACACTTACAGGTGTTTGTGCCTCAGGACAGTTTAAAAGTATCCCCATCATGTCTTTGAATTACAACATGGCCACTTCAATCAGCTCACTTGTGTCACGCGGTTTTAAAGATGCATCAAAACATGTCCTGACACACAAATGAACCACATCTGTACTTTTCTGTCTCCAAAAGCTCCCACCGCTGTTTGCTAGATGTTCTTGTGGACTTTAAGATGGATTTTCAGGTTGGATTTTTGGGAAAACATCTTGTGACACATTACACACTTGTGAGGCTTCTCTCCTGTGTGTGTAGACATGTGTTTCTTCAGGCCTGAACAACTGCTGAACATTTTGTCGCACTGTGAGCAAGAATAGGGTCTCTCGCCTGTGCGGGACCTGCAATGTTGCGTCAAGCTGCCAGCTGTAGGGAAACATTTTTTGCAGAATTCACATGAATACGGACGTGATAGCACGAATACGCCAGCAGGGCTCCACAAATACAAAAGGACGTATCACATGTGCTGGCTAACCGACTCATATGTCTGGTACCAACAAGTGACAATAACGACTTGGTGAGACCAAGTGAATAGTCTAAGCAGCCAGCTTTGTTTCTTCTTTTTGAGTTTTTCCTCAGGCATATTCCCACTTTGGGTCTCAGGAACATCTAGGTTGGTGACAATGGCCTCTGTTTCTTGGTTTTGCAGTCTCCCGCAGAGACAGTAAGGTCTGCTGTAGAACATTCTTCTCTGCTTCTATTTCCTTCAGTTGGCTTGTTATGGCCATGTTTTCCTGTTTTTGCTTCTCTGTGATCTCGATGAAGGAACCTTTGGAGGCTTTTAGCTGCTGTTTTAAGCTCTGTGCCTTTAATTAATTTTTTTCACAAAGGGCCTCACTGGTGCAGAGCTTATCTTTGAGCTCTGCCATCTCACAGCGGGCTCGCTCTTCTTCTGCTTTGCGTTTAGCAGCCTCCTCTTCCAGCTGTTTCTGCGCTTTGAGGAGCTGCTCCTGGAGCTGGTCAATCTGCTCCTGCTGTTTCTTGCACTGGATCTCTACATCTGTAGTGCTCACACTGCCTTCAAAAGGAGCTTCACTCAGCTGAGGTGCAAAGTTCTCCTCTGTGCAAGACTCCGGTCTGTTCCCACGAGCCTCTTCCAGCTGTGCTTGAAGAACTTGAATTGTTTCCTCTGCATTCTTTCTGCAGCAGTTTAACTGCAGCTGAACCCAATCCAGACAGGTCTTGTACGTGACAAGTTATTTAGACCAAAAATATTTGCTCACATTTTAGTGCCACAATATACTGACAGATCCTGTACTTGTATTCAAAAATTTGGTATTAACATTGGTAGGGACTTATGTCCAATCAGTTTCTGGGAGGAGGCGAGACAATCAGGATCCAGTGCGGTGCTTATTAAACCCATGGAGCGAATATTGGTAGGGCGAGCCCTGCCATCCCTCGCTAATCATGTCCTGTGATTGGTAGGGACATGACAGATATTATCTGATATTTCTCAGAAGGTGCAAGGTCGGAATACGGCGTAGATTTCTCACTTGATAATTAATGATAAGTAACGTAAGCGTAATTCAGTTTAATTTGTTTTTATTTATATAGTGCCAAAACGCAACAGTTTCCTAAAGGCGCTTTACATTATAGGTAAAGACCGTACAATCATTACAGAGAAAACCCAACTGTCAAAATGACTCCCTATGAGCAAGCACTTGGCAACAGTGGGAAGGAAAACCTCCCTTTTAACAGGAAGAAACATCCAGCAGAACCAGGCTCAGGGAGGGGCAGTCATTTGCCATGACAGGTTGGGGCCGAGGGAAGGGAGGCTGGACAAAAGACATGCTTTGGAAGAGAGCCAGAAATTAATAACTGATGATTAAATGCAGAGTTGGGGTATAAACAGAGTAAAAAGAAGTGAATGAAAATAAACACTCTGCATTATAGGAATTCCCGAGCAGCCTGGGCCTATTGCAGAATAACTAAGGGAGAATTCAGGGTCACCTGAACCAGATCTAACTATAAGCTTTATCATAAAAAGAAAAGTTTGACTTTCCTGAGGACCTTCCTCCAATCCTCCAAAACAGTTAGATGCAACAGGGTAAAAAAAAAAAGCTCCAGTAAGTATGTTGTTTTGATTATATTTAAAAGTAAACTCCTTTCAATTACTGTAGCAACCAGAACGTGTTAGTACCAACCAATGTTCCCTGTAAGCTGCGCGCTTGCGCAATCGCGCACTGCTCAGCCAATCATCGCATCCTATTGTGTGTACGTGCCTTGTCCATATGCACCGTGCAGGTTAGCTAGGTAAGAACAGTGTGGTGGAGTTAAGTGACGCGAATGCTAACTCATTATCACGGCTAAGCAAACTGGCAGGGCGGACATCCACTCAACAAGCCAAAATAAAAAAAGAACCGTTTGCTCTGCAAAACACGCAGCGAAGCCAAAGTAGCAAGCGAGTTTGCCTGGCCAAAGCACGACTCTCACATACAACATAACACACATCTCATGAATGACAAGATTTTTTTTTTCAATTTTAAGTGGGCCAAATCACTTATATTAAAAGCAAACTAATGGAAATGCTGTAATCTGATTCTTTTAATAAGCCATGTAACTTGCTCTGATCCCTGGTTTATAACAGGTGTAATACTGGTGTGTGGCCACAGCGTGCACATCTGATGTTGCTCACTGTGGTCCTCAGTGTGCTCAGGGAGATTTTGTGTATGCTCAGACACATAATCTCCCTGAG
>VUQK01015718.1:0-12053 GCA_015106715.1 Bujurquina vittata
AAAATGATGTGTAAACCATGTGACTCGCTCAGCTAAAAACACGACAAATCTTAAACAATGCAGTGGGTTAGCCTTTCCTAATCTAAGTCCTGAACACTGCCCTGTACCTTTCAGAGCGTGTCGTGCTGTAAAATGCTCGTATTGTCTCAGTGAGGTGGTGTTAATGATCAGGTGTGTGGGAAGCAGGTGAAACACTAATATTAATAATATTTCATAACTTTTAATAATGTTTAATTTCGTGTAAGTGTGTATAATGACAAAATCAAAGGAACTGAAGAAATAGCAGTTGCATTTTACACCCTTTATATTTTAGTCGACTAAAACTAGACTAAAACTACAATTATTCAGATTACTAAATTATGACTAAAACTAAATCAAATTTGCCGTCAAAATTAACATTGGCTTGAATGTCCTAAAAATCACACTTTACCTCTGTTAAACAGTTTGATTATATTCTCACATCGTTAAGTACCTGGACATTTGCTAAATGTCCAGTTCCAGCAACATTCGATGCACTTCAAAGACAGTTTCACTAACGTCGGCTAACAGCAGCAAAAGCAGCAGCGCTTACGAACAGAAAAGTTCAGGAAATCCTCAAAAACTTAACTCAGTATTGCTGTCATCTGACAGACGTGAGCTTCGCTGATTCAGTGACCCACTGGACTCCTTTCACAAAGTTTTACAGCCTCCTATTTAAAAAAAATAAAAGAAAAGAAGAGAAAAAGGTTTTACAGCCTCCTCCAGAATAAATGGATGTGGACAGCCGACATTATTGACAGCTGAGGTTAACAGCGGGCTGACAGCTGAGGTGACCATGGGGTAAAATCATAAAATACCCCAAGACATTTAGTTGACACATATCCAATTTTTATTCCTGATTTGTCTAAAATGTGGTACATACAAAAGCATTTTTTTACATATACAGTAACAAAAACAAAGCAACCAGCTTTGGCTGTTATGGATACAGTCTAAAATTAATGCTTTTGATCTCTCTTGGCAACAACTAAAATGTGATTGTCCTGCAGCGGCCATGAATTATGTGCTTGAACTGGGAGGGTTAAGAAAACAGAATTCAATTCCATGTATTCTGCGATCTACTGACATCTAGCAGTGAGATTTTACACACCTTAAAGTTTGATGCATGAGTCAAACACTGGCGTCGGCCCAGTGGCAATTCCAGCAATGTTTGTTTTCACTGGACACATACTTTTGACAAAAAGTTTGACTTCTAAATACTTGTGGATGTTTACTTTGGATTCATTATTATATTGAAAGTCACATTAATTTGAAATCTCATGTAAACAAGCCTGTGTGCCTTTGTCTCTTGGTATCTTATACTATTTTCTAGTCTTGTTTATTGCATATTATATTTTCTGGAGTTCCACTGATGGTCACCTTAGGTATACATTCAGCCCAAATCCATCCCAAAAATAAAGCATAGTTTTATAACCCAAGCACACAGCGATTGTAGAGACCCACAAATGAGTGCAGCAACAATGAGCAGGGAGAAGAAGAAAATTTCTACAAAGCAGACACTGATTTAAAGTTTGTCTCAGTGGCTTTGGCACATTTTTCACCAAAACCATTGAAGTTGTCAGCTCTTTCAGAAGTTCTTACATCTGAAGATGCATTTCCCAAAGCAGCTCATACATGCAGCAAAACATTATAGACAACCTGCAAAAGGCTGCAACTTCTCGAAAACCTTTAATTCTGTCAAATTTGATGAAATCAAATGGAATGGGATCAAAATGTAAATAAACTTAATAAATCAATGCATTATAAATTCAATAAATAAGTCATAATAAGCTAATGAATAAGGCATTGCCACAATATAGAAAAAGTTCAGCTGACATTGTGTAAACCAGGGTAGTCATAATGTTTGTCATAATGTCACTATGATAAGATATTCTAGAGGAAAACCGCTTTCCTACATGTTTTTACTCTTACTGAATTCCTTGCTGTACTAGATTATCATATCTCTATGGATAACTGACTTTTATTATGTATCAGAGTGAATACTCTTCAGCTGCTGATTTAAAGAGCAAAAGCTTTTTTTATTTTGCTAAAGAGAAAGAGCTCTTACATTTGCACATACTGTGCATTTTTCCTCCAGTGGTCACAAAACACAATAAACTGCAGTTACAGTAACAAAGAACTCAGACAGCACAGCACAGAAGAAAGCATGTAAAATATCAACACCAACAATTACTCAAAACAAAGGCACAGTGTAAGTGCAATTGCACATTTTAGTAACAAAACATTGCTGGGAATCACTGGGCATCCTGTCACTTCATTTGGCCACAGATTCTCATCAGCCTCACACCTAAAGCTCTCTTTTGCAACATAACAGGGGAAGAGCCAACGCGTACGCTCCATCCGTCCCTTGCATTCGTCGGCATCTTCCTACACTCTGTCTTCTTTCCTTTGCCACAACTTTTGCTTTTCTTCCCCTTTCATCGGCAGGTTTATGCATGTAAACTGTTCCCTCCATGTTCAGAAACTGTTGTACAGTAACTGTTGTGCAGTCAAGCTTTATAAATATGCCGAGCAGTAGTCATACTTACACCTTATACTTGTCTTGGCTGTTTTCTGCTTGTGATCGTTTGATAGCATTGTAATCTAGTTTGACCACAAAGATATGCTACTAAAAACAGTGATTAGTTAAACTGTAGACGGTTGTGTTTTGCTGTTTGCCTAAATGTCCAAAAACATTTGCAAATGCTAACAAATGTTGAGAAAATGTGCTTCTGATGTGCTCAAGAGGCAAAGAAGCATTTAAAAAGAACTGCAATTATAATATGCTCTATTTAATAATTATAATAGGTATACTGTATATAAAAGTTGGAAGTAGTTTCTGGGTCTGAAAGGTGAAACTAATGTGGAAGTGCCTTAAAGCTACATTCTTTAAATTGACAAATGGCCGTGACTCTATTTAGTTTGAATAAAAAGGATTTAGATTGTATCATGAGTTGTAAGAAGAAGTCTTTAATCTCAGATGTTAGTATTTTTGCATTTCTGCTTCACCCATCTCAAAATTAATGGGTATTTGAATGTTTTGGGTTAGATACATGAAATAAGGTCTGTGTGTTTTGTTCTACAAAATATGAAAAATTGTTTAAATATATTTTTTAACGGTTTTGCCGATCCTGTAAACCTATGTTGAACAGGATGGATGGATGGTGGATGGATGGATGGTTTTTGCTGATGTTTTATGGGGGAAAAAGTTATTGTTGTATATATCAGACTTCTATGATAAGCCAAACAGAAACAGGCAACTTAATATATTCATATTTTTTTTTCTATATTAATTGGCATGGTTCAGGGTGGGCAGTTAATTTTCCCAAGGGGCACATGAGAAACTGGGACTGCTGTTGCACCAATAAGCTTAAAAAGAGATCAAATTAATATTGAGCAAAATTGAATCCCAGTCCACAACAGTCCCAGTTTCTCATGTGCCCCTTGGGAAAATTAATTGCCCACCCCCAGGATAGTGTAATGTCCAAATAGGCTGGATAAAACTCATTAATGTATAGTGTGCCCATCTAACAGGAAATGTACACAACCTGACAGACTGCCTTTCATCCACGGGCACCCAACTGTTGTAAATGTCTGAAAAAAAAAGTCAGTTTAAGTGTTTTCTTCTCCTGAAAGCAATAAAAGTAATAGGGGCCATGAAGGAAAGATGTCTGCTACCAAATGGATAGTTGCTTGTGGCTTTTTTACTTGAAATATAATGGGGGTCAAAGATATAAGAGATTACATTAAAAAAAAGCAGCACTGACACAGTGTGGCTGGGTAGTGGAGCTTTATCGAGGCATTGCTTGGGATCTCTCTCCTGACTGGGACATAAATCACTTGTATGAATATTTAATGAATCCCAAGAGGACAAAAAGTAGAGATGTAAACTATAAGACATCTCCTATCTCATATTTGTTTCTCTGTGAGCCGGCAGCACATCAGCATATGTTATATCTGCAAATATTTTGTCACTCAACTCTTGCGGTTTCCTGACGTTCCTTTTTCCCGTGTGCCTCCCCATGCATCCAACAACTCGGAGACACCAAAAAGAAGACCAAAAACAGGTGCAAGTTCAAAACAAGCACACAGACCTAATATAATCATTTTTTTTACCAAAGAGAGCTGCTGCATTTTTGTGAAGCAAAGCTGTGAAAACACAATATAATTACTTATTATTATTTGAATATAAATACAATATAATGACAACATAATGGCTTTTTATGTGTCTGATTTTGTCTGTTTTGCTCAAGTGTGTCACTGTTAGAGAAGGAAATAGGCAGTAAAATAAAAAACATGGCCTTGATTGTGATGGTAAACGCAAAAGGAAATTGACATTTTAAGCTGAAGACACACAAACACAAGAAATTATTGCACACTAAATCTCTTTCAGAATTTGACCATAATGCTTGTTATATTTGATCTACGTGAAGTCTAAAGTATATTGTCAAGATAAAAGCAGCGCGGGATCAAAGTGTAACCCACACGTGCTGTCAGGTGAAACATCCTGACGTGTATTGAAGCCTTACGATAAGAGAAGTATGAATTCTGAATGAAAGAAATGTGGTAAAAAAATAAATAAATAAATAAAAAACAGCATTGTGTGGCATGACAGGATAAAAAATCATCCTCTCCCACTGGCCTGGTAATCCTCAGGCGGATAATTAAAAAGTGTGTGCCACAGTCGGAAAGGAAAAAGAAAGATTAAAATAAATAAATAAGTGAGGAGAAGGGAAGAGGCTCTGCACAGATCCCGAGGGGATCCATTAAAGAATGTTTTCTTGAATTGAGGTTAGGTGCATTGATCTCTGTCGAAGCTGGCACAGCTGAGAGTTAACACTCCCTGCCTGCGACTCTGACTCATTTCATACATTATTCCAATTAAATCACTGCAGCCTGCCTGGCTGCCTGCCTTTCTGTTTTCTAGGAAAGCAAGAATTGGAGCCTGCCACACTTGATCCACTGGCATCTAATATGTCACGTTAGATGACATTGACATAAAGGAGAGAGAAGATAATGTCAATGCTGGAAGACTAAGAAGAACAATACAGAAGATGATGTTTTGTCTACAGCAGCAGAACAAACGGCTGAATGTCCATTGTGATATATTATACACATTAGGTACATGCTAATAGGTGCACTGCCTTATACAGTAGGCCCTTGTGTCACTGTATGATGTATTGAGTGGTGAAGGTGTGAGAGCAGCCATTGTTTTTATAGCTTTTGTACAGCAATGGGACGCCCATTACTTTGAGCTTCTCTGGGGGCATCGGTTGGTATTTACTAGTTCACTTACACCTTGAAACAACATCGAAGCATGAACCAACATCACTGTTGGACAGCACACACCTAAACAATTCATTAACTTGTGATAAAATTGTCTCATGCAGTAGTAGTGATTATTTTCTCTCTGTCCAAGATCACAAATGCCAACATTTAATCCAACAAACAGCACCTACATTTCTCGCTTTTAAGATTAACTTCAAATTGCACCTTTTAGATAAAGCTTACAGTGAGGGCTGAGTCGGGTGACCTTGAATCATCTCTTAATTATGCTGCTGTGGGCCGGGGCTGCTGGATGACATCCCATGGTGCACTGAGTCATTAACTTCCCATTTTGTCCTGTTTTTTATTCATGGTCATTCTGTGTTCCTCTTTTCAGTCTAGTCTTTCTTTTTGTCCAGTTCTGCTAGGGAGCGTTTCCTGTTCTAAAGGAGTTCTTCCTTCCCACCATTGCCAGGTGTTGCTCTGAAGGGACTATCATTTCTTTCCTCTTGGTAATATTGCGTGCTCTTCACTTGACAATATCAAGTGGCTTGAGATCAGGACTAAATAAAGCTGAACTGATTCAAACTGCAATTTCAGCGATTGACAAAGTCGTGAAAAAACAGTCATTTGCTTCTTTCACTATTTCCTGTATTTATATATAGCATGTTTTGATGTGCAATACAATCTTTCCAATGGTACAGTACTGATTCTAATGAGTAATGTCTACTTGCTGATAGATGAGTTTTCTACTGTTATTAAGATCATGGGTTTTTTTTGTTAATATTTAGAATTCATTTATTAACCTCAATACTGAATTGAACCTTGGGTCCATGGCATTGAGCAGTTACGAGGTCACAGAGGTCTTTTTTTTCTTTCAAAATAGAGTAAAAATTGGCACAAATCAATTTGAGATGCTCTAGTGTTTACTGTGTCTCTCGAACGAGTAACTCTGGCTGTTGCTGACATGTTGGTATCAGTGCAAAAGACAAAGTGTAGTTATGTGTCATGTCCTGCTTCAAGTATTCATTAAATGACGTTTTGGACAAACAAAAATGTTCACTTGTGCATTACTAAAGTTTATAGCATGTATCCTTTGTCCCATTAATGTCTGTACATTTTTTTTTTTTTGGCTAGCCATCAAGTACTTGCATCAAAGTGATGGATCAACAAACTAACTGTCAACCCCATAACCACACTGCTGTCTAAAAATATATCAATCATGCAGCAATATATCTGTCTTAGAAATCTCCCCTGAACCAAGCTGCTTGTCAAGTGGCATCTATGGGCTCTTATGACCCACCAGCTGAGAAACTGTCTATTAGCGACAATAATTGTACAGAACAATGCTGATTATATATGTCAGATGACAGGCACGCTGCTTCATGCATGTAAGCAGCTTGGATCAGCAATCTGCTGTTGAGCTGCCTCGCACGAATTTCAGTGTCAAACTAGCAGAGAAATGGAGGCATTACAGCTGCCGCTCAATAACACAAAAACAAATTGTTTCAGTTGTTTCCCACAGGAGCAATATGCATGGAGTTAACTGAAAGTGGGATTAAATTGCTTTTTTCAGCTTGTTTCTTTCACCTTACCACACCTAGCCGCACTGTGCAAACAACAACCAAAACACACCGTAACAGTAGACTGCAATCAGACACAGCTATGTGATTACAGGCAGAAAATATGTTTTTCATGTTTGCTGTCAGCTGTGGGATGATGTGAGGATCAGTGGGTGCAGAGACTCTGATGCATGCTGGGGTCACTAAACCAGGCTCTTTTAAGCCATGCAGACCGACTTTACATAAACGTTATTCATCAAGCAGCTTTTACAGATATGACTTCAGTGGTCCAGTGAGGATTGGCTGGACATAGCGCCCACATCAAGCATCTCTCTGCTCGGCAAGAGAGATTAAAGAAAGCGCTTTTCTATGAAGTGCTGTGTATTTGAACGCAGCTAGCCTTGGTAAGTGATGGTGTGATTTCAAAAACAAATATTTCGAAAATGAATATCAGGCCCACCTTCAATGAGAGAGAGAGCACTAAAAATCAAGATATCCCACTGTGGAGCTAGGATATTCTGCCACATTTTTCCCCTCTTTCTTTCTTAAAAGAGAAATATTGATCCAGCGCGCTGAAATTAACGGAACGTCACAGGAGAAAGCCAGAGAGTAGACACAAAGACAAGACTGAATCAGCTGGAAAGAGCAACCGCGTGGAACATTTGACTAACAAGCAGTTTTTGACTGCACTTTGCTGTTGTCTCAGTAGAAATGCAATACATTCTGGTCCCATACTTGTATTGATCTGACTGATGGAGATGTCAAGAAAAGACGGGGCAGACCAAGGGGACAACTCAATAAAATAGTTACAGGTAAAATAAAAGGACAGAGGGGTGTGGCACATGGACAGGGAGAGAAGGAGAGATGTTCCTGCAAATTTTGTTAGTGCATGTCTATAAACTGTAAAAAATAGATAGAGGGCATATGCTAAAGACTGACTATAATGAGCACACACACACACACAAGGGTAACTGCAGCATCCACTGAAGGAGAACACAGCTCCGCTCATCATTGTCTCCTAATAGGAGCAGGTTGCATTGTCTACCAGGACTTGCTGTGCTCTGAAAGCGAGCGAGGAAATAAATAAACAATGGACTTGGCAGCGGGAGGGGAGTAAACAGTCATTAATGTAAGGGTGGAACATGTTTAGTTGCTGCATGTAATTTGCGTCTTTCTATTTATGGCCAAGTAAGCTCAGCCCCAATTAATGTGTGAACAATATTCTTTGGGTTCTTTGAATCATAAATATGCAAATTGTGCCGTCTTTTGATA
Organism: Bujurquina vittata; assembly: GCA_015106715.1. Classification (NCBI taxonomy): domain Eukaryota; kingdom Metazoa; phylum Chordata; class Actinopteri; order Cichliformes; family Cichlidae; genus Bujurquina; species Bujurquina vittata. The sequence continues at coordinate 8,115 of VUQK01015718.1, forward strand.
CTGCTTGTTTTTACAGTGCATCTCCTAAATTGGCTTTCACAGCATACATAGAACACGACACCTCACAGGTCTGTGACATGCATTTGATAACATAATTTTTCTTCCATGGATGCTTATCCTCCATTGACTCAACTGTAATCATATTACAAGCAATCTAGTGAGTCATTTGACCTTCTCTGAATCCACGATAGGCACCAAGCTGTAATCTAATGTTATGTAATCTAATGTTTGATATAATTACATCTATTGCTTGCATGAGGCAACACAAAGCCTAAAATGATCATATCTCTTAATAGAGGCTTATTGCAATAAAGAATACATGCGGAATAAAAAAACACATAGACAAGCAACACATTACACTACAATATATACACTGAATGATAAACAGCTTCTGAAAACCATGGACTAAGTTCTTTGTACCCCCTAATGAGGATTTAGAATTTTCATGAAGATAAAAAAAAAGAAGGAAAAACTAATCCAAGATTTTCCTTGCGTCCCTACTTTCAGTCTGCATCTGCAAACTTCCTGCTTGTGAAAACTAATGGAAAATGCATACGGGATTTCAGTGGACGCGCCAATCCATTTTAATCCTGAAGGCAATTATAGTGTGGGGTTTTAGGGTCAGTAGTGCTGTTGATTGATGGGAAGAAAAAGTCACTTTAACAAAGTGCTGTGAACTTCAACCACCTGGCTGCAGCACAAAGGGTGTTGCTTGATGCACCGAGACAAAGCTTTAATGCTTTATTAATGCATTCATTGAAAGAATACAAAATGGAGAATTAATGATTGCGCCTCTGATAGGCCCTATGTGTCAATATCACTGATGCCTTTTGAATTATAAACTAATTCCTTAATTTCTATGGATCATTTGCTCTCCCTGCCAAAGATGAATCTGGTAATGCTGTCGCTACCACCAGCACTGACGGCGCGCACTTGAAAGTGGATGGTGTCATTGATCAGTGACATATTTGCAATGCCTGAAAAGCCAGGTTTGTTTGTGGGGAGAATCAGCCGCTTCACCGTTTTCTCCTAGCTCCCTTTAAAGAGCCATGATCTGTCTCCTAGCAACAGGACTCGCTCGCCCCCATCAAGCTGTAGAGTCGGTGGCAGAGAGTGAGGGTGAGAGCACAGGACCCCTACCGTCTCCTATCACTGTCAACGAATAGTGGACAGTTGCAACTTTGGACCATGTAGACAACTTCATGCATGTCAAGGGCCTAATTAAGGTATCCTACTGACACTCGGTTACTTCTTCTACACAATGTCAGCTACAAAGTATATTTACCCAACTACTGCATTAACATTTTACTTCTACTTCACTCAATTTTAGAGAGAAAGTTTATACCTTTTACTGCTCTCCCTTTATCTGACTGCTAAAGCTAACAGTTACATTCCCAGTTATATTTTTTATTTTGTGAGAAACAAATGATTAATTTACATTGCATTAGTCATTGTTGCAGATTAAAGAAGCTAAAATAAACATAATCTGGACAGCTGCAACATGTGAAGCAGTGAGGAGAAAAAACAGCCACAGACACAGACTGAAAATCCCAAAATAAGTCAGGCAATGACGCAATCAAGAACAACTGAACGTTCCAGTATTTCAATTATTTATTTTAAGTTCACTGTCTGCAAATATCGCTCAAAAACTATGTCCAAAAGAACGCGGTTTATTGAACAGTTGATGAGTAAACTGCAAATAAACTGTGGACAACTTTTCCCCAAGCTAACCTCCTGTCTTCCTTTAAAACAAATGACCTCATAGGTCATTTTTGCAGGTGTGTTTTACGACCAGTTCTTTTGTTTTAAAATAAAATTAAGCAACCTCCAGTGGTGGTACACAAAACGTTGTGTGAATAATATATTTGGTTTTCCCCAGTCAATTTCCTGCTGAAACAATACAAAAATACAGATTTCCTCAGATTTCTGAAAAGTCTATGGAGACTAAATGGCATTAGATGCCACAGGAAAAGCTTAACTATTAAATAAATAGACTGGTTCCTATATAGCGCTTTTCTATTATACTTGAGCACTCAGAGCCCTTCATACGACATGCTACATTCACAGAAGTGCTTCACTGTTTTGCCCAAGGATTCTTTGGCATGCAGACTGAAACAGCCAGAGACTGAACCACCACTTTCCAGTTAGTAGGTAACCTGCTCTACCTCCTGAGCTACAGGCACATTATAAGCTGACATGGCATGCAACGCTATATGTAGGAGGGCTCCTTTTGGAAACACTCATATAGGTCGATTTGGAACAACAAGACAATGAGGAGGAAACCCCGACTCAACGCAGCCACACACGCCTTAGGGGTAAGAACCAGCCAATCAGCCAGTGAAATTTGCCCCCTTAATGATGCTGTTGACTTGCGTATTTTTGGCCTCTGGCAGTAACGCAGTTTATGGATTGTGATTGATCGATGGAGTTTTTAATAAGGAGATTAATCATTTATGTACCTGCTTCAAGTGACTATTTATCTATTTGCATTGTTACTAAACCCTAATAATTCAAAGAGCAGACACAGCTTGGCATCTTTAAATTAAAAATTCACAGAAAATAAACAAAGATAGATAGATAGATGAAAAATGTGTTTGTTCATCTGTATGTTTGGAAATTGTAAGAAACATAAAAAAGTAAAAAGTCTAAATTTTGGACATTATTTGAAACAAGCTGAAACTCTCCCTAAAGTTTGAATTTGTGTGTCAAAATGAAGCCATTGCACTCAAAATGCCAAATTCCTCTGACACTGTGGGACCCCGGGTGGTCAAAATGTTTAAATGCTTTTGTCAAAATGATGAAAGTCATTTCTTTATATTCCTCTCCCATGTTTTCACTGACACTGAATGTACTGTACTGGACTATTATTTTCCTGAGGACAGCTGACCTCTATTGTGTATGAAAGTCAATACTCTAGATTTCAAGAGCACATGACTTTGCATTCTGCTATGTACAGAAGCAAAGCACTTGCATTTGCATTCTGTGGTCATCCAATACAATAAACTACAAATACAATATCAGAAAAACTGAAACTTTACAGAGCACTGCACACAATAAAATATACCAACTATCTGATGCACACTTCATACTGCAGTAACAAGCCATTGCTTGGAATCACTGGTTATTCATTCGCTCCTTTCAATTGAGCTGCAGATTACTCCTCTTACTCATCCACACGCAGGCTGTTGTTTTGTTGTAAACACATTTTTGTAACTCTACTGCACTCAAACTCTACAAATGTGGTTTGCAGTACTCATTTTAAGCATGTAGGTTTAGCAAATCTTGATAGCAAGGCAAACTGTGCTGTAGGTGAGCACTTAAACAATGAAAAAATGCTAGCACTGTGAAGAGTTAAATGGTTCAGCGTGTCCTGAAAAACATATAAAAATGCTTGATGTCAATGGTCCAATATGCCATTTCAGAAAATGGGGATGGGAACAAATAACTGATATGATTGTTTAACTGGAGGGCCTGTTGTTCTTGTCTCATGCCCTTGAATAATATTATAAGCATTTGATAAAGGGCTTCTTATTTTTTTTTAAAGATGTGTGTCACTTTAAGCGAGGCCTCCAATCGGCCTTCATGTGGTGAACAAAGATTCCTGCGTTTTTATGGCTTTTTCAGCTTTTTCATTCATATCGTGCTACCCTCAGGAAAGTCCCATGCAACATTACTTTAGTGCTCAACTTTGCATCTTTGTCTCTCTGTCTTGGAATAAACTGCATTTGGAGCAGTCTAATGACTGAGGCTTTTTGTGCTAAACAGCCTTGAGCCATACACGATTGTCTGAACCTTTAACCTATAAACTGTTCCACATTTCTATTTCCCAGTAGTAAGCACAAAAGTCCATCTCTGGATTCCTATTGCAGCATAAAAATCTCCCAGTGGCATGAAAAAGTCAAATTCTTGTAGCCCTAGGGGATCTGTGTGTGTTAGTGT